>JAHDVE020000353.1:0-146915 GCA_022606495.2 Halesus radiatus | reverse complement strand
AATAGAACCATGTGAACGACAGTTGCTACATGAACAACGCTACAGACCATAGAATAGATAGGTGGGAACCCAGAACTAGGTTAAGAGAGGCAAGCCAAGCAAAAACTCCCACTTTTTGGTATTTTACGTCTGTATAACAGTAAAATAATGACAATAAGATAAAATACAAAAAAATATATAACCTATTTATAGTGAAAACCATTATCATGGTTTCCCGCGACCATGTACAATTTCGTTTCATATGGAACTTTAAACAAGGTAAAGAACCGATCGACATAATCATTGAATTCCTGGCCACTGACATAATCATTGAACTATGAATGTCTCGGAAATGTTAAATCAAATGAGTAAACACAAAAAATATATCTTTCAAAGATTTGGTACATCTTTTTGAGCTCTGTGAATACAAATGTATTGAAATGGAGTATATTTGAACATGCGACAATTCCTTTCGATCATAGAAATATATACAATAAAAAACACATAAATTTGTTGTAGACCACTTTTATTTTATTAAAACTCTACTGGTTTCGGAAGCACCCTTCCTTCATCAGGAGAATATTATAACTAACTTATGATATAGAATATTGACAAGACATATAAATTTTAGGTGTTGGAGTGGGGGGTAGCAAATGGGTAGGGGTAATTGTAGGATTTCCGGGAAGAACAGAGCGATTTATTGGAAAAATATTCAGAATGGGACTAAAAGATAAGTTAATTTGGTTATTTAAAATACTAGCATTATTATTCAGGGATTTTCTAATTTCGAGTGCTTCTAAGTTATCCAATTTTTGCTTTTATTGTTACGGTGAAGAATTGTAACCCCTGTGTCCTTGTTAAAAGTGTGATCTTTGGAAATTAGATGATTGACAAATTCTGAGAAGTTATTATTATTTAAGCATCTTAAATGTTCTGTGACTCTAATATTTATATTTCTAGTTGTTTTACCTATGTAGAACGATGGACAATCATTACAACCTAGTTGGTAAATACCTGAGTGGCTTAATTTATGTTCTCTATATTTAGTATTTTTTAGTAATTTACCTAAATTGTTATCAGTATAGAACGCGGGTTTAATGTGGGAAGGAAATTTTTTTTGCTAAGTGAGGAAAAGTTGGATATATATAAGATTCTGCGCCATTGAACGGGATTTATTATTTTATTATTATTTTCAGGTGTATTAAATAAAAATGTATTTGTTGAAATTAGTTTAAGTTTCTTATTTAGGATTTTATCAATTAAATTTGTGGAATAACCATTATTTAGAGCAATTTGTTGTTTAATTTTTGAAAGTTAAATCGTGAAATTAACAGATCTAAGTTAGTTATAATATTCTCCTGATGAAGGAAGGGTGCTTCCGAAACCGGTAGAGTTTTAATAAAATAAAAGTGGTCTACAACAAATTAATGTGTTTTTTATTGTAGATTTTTTTTAAACTTACCACTGACGTGGTAAGTTTTCACTAAGGATGGTTAAGGTGCTGACTTTGGCCAATGTTAGTTTGAATTACCTGCCACATCAAATATCCAAATAACTGCTTCATTTGTGCATATTACCAGATATATAAAAATTCCATATACATATTTTTCAATAGCACAATTGCATGAAAGGAGCCCAATATAATATGATAATTATTTCATTAGTAAAGTTGTACCAATTAATAGAGGCACCAACAGACGGCACTGATTGCTATATTTGTGATTTGTACCGAAAGGCACGGCCGTTTTCGACACTAGCACAAACTAGTCTTCCCAAATGCGCATCACGCACACATGTACATTTTTGTGTAGAATACAGTCAACATTTGAATATGACATGCGTGTCATTTTGCATATTTAGCTTCTGATTTTAATGCGTATAGCAGGACAGTCGGTGGGGAGCGCGCGGCGTTACAAATCATAGCTGGAACTTTGCGCATATTTTTGAAAGTAGATTGATTTCTCGGAATAATTTTATAAATTTGAATATTTTTTATGTGAGAAAGGTGGGGTAGACAGTGCTTATGTGCCGATATGAATTGCGCGAATCTGGGTCAAATTAGTTACTATTTAATGCTTAATTTATAGATTGAATCATCAAAACTATAAAAATATTGTCATATTATCTACTCTAATAATAACACAAGTGTTTAGTTTCTACTATGTGATAACCCGTTCTCCTTCAAGGGTATAATGTTATGTCAGTTCTAGAAGTAAAACAACACTAAGGAGACATGTTCATAATATTGAACCATATGTAAACCACCCATTTTGAAAGAGGTAAACTTATACATTCATAACAAATATACTCGTGGGAGATCCCATGCACTCTTTTATGTTCCGAAAGCGAGAACTTCTGTTGATCAGAACACGCCAATCGGCAGGGCGACTCAACTGCTCAACGATGCTGCATTGACCATTGACATTTTTATTATCACTTACAGACAATTTAGCGACTATCTTTTGACCCATATCATAAAGTAGTCATAAAACTGCCCCCACGACTTTCTATACTTTACCTATCAACCTTTCACTTCTCGCATGTTTGATACAGATTATCATGCTTACTTGTACTATTTGTTATTCCTAATACTTGTCTTTGCATATTTTTTACCATTTTTCATTTATTGTAATAATAATAATACTTGGACGACTTGTATAGTGCCGTTTTTGTGAAAAATCACCTCGAGGGCGCTAATGTGTTTTAATCCCTGTAACATATTAGTGTACAAGTGTTTTATGGAGACTATGCAAAATAAATAAATATTGTAAGATAATTCAGGACGAATTGATGAATTTCAGGAAATGACTATCTTCAGGTGGAAATGAAGGATGTGTTTACCAGATTTACAAATGATGTGATCGCGTCTACAGCCTTCGGAGTCCAAGTCAATTCTTTGGAAGAAAAGGCAAACGAATTCTATTTGATGGGCAAAAAAGCAACAGATTTCAGTGGAATTCAGTTCTTGAAGTTTTTCGGCTATTCGGCTTTCCCCAAAGTGATGAAGGTATGGTAAAGTCCCGTTTAATTATAATTTTACTATGTAATTCATCAATTAAGAGACTGTTTAAATAATTGGAGAAGATATATTCAACAAAATTATAATTCAAAACATTAACGATATATAAAAAAAAAAACAATTTACATAGTTCAAGTAAATATTTTAAGTTGACACAAATGTAAAATTTCCATTATTTTACATAGATCAATATTATTGATCCATGTTAGATTAAAAACGTGCTACCAGGTGAAAGAATAACTTCAAGACAGTTTTAGTACCTTATCTTAGCTTTACCACAGAAATCTGGTTTCTGAAGCAGCAAAAACAACAGTGAGCCTTGGCATCATGAAATTTGCAAAGCTTTTCTGTCTGTAAAATCTAGGTCAATGCAATTTCAGTTTGCAATGTCATTTCCATCATGAGCTATGGAGCTTTAAAATATCCACATATCTGTCAAAAAATACAACAAGATGTTGTTGGGAAAAAATCTGACAAACTCAATATTTTAATTTAGTTTCTAGGCATTTCCCTGTTCCCTGAGAATGTGAAGAATTTCTTCCGTAAAGTTGTTCGAGATGCCATGGATGCTCGCGAACAGCAAAGCTGCATCAGGCCAGACATGATCCACCTGCTGATGTTAGCAAAGAAGGGATCCCTCACTTACGATACCGATACTAACTTTGTGGACGAATCAGATTTCGCCGTGTATAAGGAGACTACTAAGAAAGAAGAAAATGTTAAAAGAGGTGGGTTACTTGACTATTTATTGATGCAGAGATGGTCCGCATGGCCCCTCTAAGCACTCAGGCCATAGGTCTATTTCACTATTTCTCATGTCTCACGCATGTCTTTGATAGTAGTCCAGTCCCTTCAATAAATTTCTCCATGGATGTCTTGGGTATTTAGCCATGTCTCTTGGGCTCCTGTTTGTGTATCCGATGGGTAATTTCGGCCGACAATCATTTTTCAAGAACGATTTACTAATTCTAAATACGAGAAAATTTAAATTTTCAGAGTAAGTGATGGTTTGTTGATTTGCACGAATATATATACATTTTTATTTACGTTCAAAGTTATTGATTTAAACATTTTTCCCAGAATTGAATTAAGACTTATTGTTGTTTCGCAAATAAATTTCTTTACCCTAAGAATAATGACAATGTCCTATCCTTGACAAGAACCAGAATCGGGCCCTGATTCCCCAGGTATCTGAGCCTTCTTCCCATAAAGCGCACTTGAGGTGAACCTTCACAAAACTGCGCTATAGAAATTTACTCTTATTATTATCAAGGAGGGACATTGACCCCCTAATGATTCAGCATTTCTTCATCCTCCTACAGCTATTTATTCTATGACCCACTACTCATTAAACTAACTTTGATAAAATATGTAGTTGTTACAGAAACAACAATAAGTTTTAAATCATTTCTGGGAAAAATGTTAATCAATAACTTTTAACGTAAATAAAAATATATGTATACATGCAGATCAACAAACCACCACTTATCCTAAAAATTAAGATTTTCTCAAACAGAAATAATAAATCATTCTTGAAAAATGATTAATTTTTAGTGTGCCTAAATTACCCATCGGATATACAAAATTTGTATTCGTTGAACGCCGGCGTATCCGATCGGCAATGTAAAAAAATCATTTCTCTGAATATAAGTAGCTATTCTGGAGAAACTATTTATGATAAATATATAAACACGTGGTATATTAAGACGGTACAATTTACAAAAGTCATTTTACAAATACGAAAATAGACTCAAGCGGGCCGTGCACAAATTTACCCTTGGCACACTCAGAAACCTAATAATAAACCTAGTAGTAGGTAATATTCACTTACATGCTTTTAATTTCAGACTGGACTCACGACGACCTGACTGCCCAGGCCGTGGCCTTCCTGCTGGCCGGCTTCGACACCTCCTCCACCCTACTGTGCTTCACAGCCTACGAGCTGGCCCTCCACCCCGACCTTCAGACCAGGCTGCAGGCAGAGATCGACGAGGTCATGACGAGGACCCGCGGAAAGCTCACTTACGGAGAACTGCAAAAGATGAAGTATATGGATATGGTGGTGTCAGGTATGCTAAAAAGATTAATTTGTTTTTTGTGATCTTAGGCTTAACTCTGTCAAGTGATGACTCTAAGACAGTGGTACACAACCTTTTTAGCCAAAGGGCCAAATTATTCATTTTCAATTTGTTCACGGGCCGCAAAGAGTGGGGTACATACGGCTTAACATGGTTAACTTTGCAGTGCAATGCAAAATCAATAAATGCTGTCCATTTTTATCACAATGGAACTCCAAATAAATGCTATTAAATAATAAATCAAAAAATTTCTTCTGTTACTTAAATACATGTTTTCAGTAAAAAAAAAAAAAACATTTGGAAGCTTACCCTTATAAAATAGAACCCATTAAAAATATTAAACAAAGAGCTTACGAAAAAGCGCCGTAAACGAAAATTTTGCTAGGTTCAAGGTTAAACCAATAAATGATGTTGATTTTTATGGTTTGAAAAAACAGATTCTAAACGAAATTTAGTCTTGAAATCTTTAGGATTTTTATAAAATGAATTTAAATGCATCAAACATAGATCATAACAACTACAAAAACTTTACAACAAAATTTCTGCATTTAAGGTCAAACCCCAAAATTCTATCGTTAAGATTATGTAAAAAAAGTTTGTTATTTTGAGCAGTCCATTCAAAACTTTGAAGATAGACTGTTTCCCTGTAAACCTTTTTGCAAAGGAGAACAGAGTCCTTTTAAATTTTTTATTTAGCAAAGTGGGCCATACGAAATGGTCATGGGCCACAAGAAAAAGGCTTACAGGGCCGCGGGTTGTGCTTCACTGCTCTAAGATTTAATAGCTATAAATTGAAACATACAGTGTAGTATAAGTACTAAATTGTTAATGAATAACACAAAAGTTAAACTTTTGTCAGACATGAAGTATTTGCTTAATTTAATATAATTAAGGCAAGCACCAATGTTACATGCTTTACATGAAAACATCTATGAAAAGAATGGCAGAAAAACTTCCAAATGATGAATGTCAGAAGTTGAGTTAATAATTTCTATAATATGATTTCAGAATCCCTCAGAATGTGGCCTCCAGACAGCCAATTGGAAAGAGTTTGCTCCCGTAACTATGTATTGCCACCTCAAAATGACATCACTTCAGTCCAGTACCAGGTACAGACTCCTCCAAACTTATGGAAGACCAATCCAAACCTGTGCAGACAGATTTATGTATTTATTTATTTGATTATATGCCCATCTTGGGCTTTCACGTGGATTTTTAGAACAGAATTTAATGAGCTATCGATAATAATTATACATAGAGATTTTAAATCATAAAGTTAAAATGTTTAACAGTAACATAAAATAAAAAATAAAAAAACTAAAACAATATTATAACACAAATCATTAACGCTGCATTATTCACGCTACAATAATTAATTGTAGGATTCATCAAAGTGGTGGTATAGATGACGCTTTATTTTATAAATGGAGTCAGCAAATATATCAACAATACCTCCAAACTTGTTGCCCAGATCATGCATCTTATTAGTTAGTGAGTGTGACTGATAGTAGGTTGTGTATGTGTTGCAAAAAAAGTTACAATTTGTCTTATGTTCCTCGTCGGTACATGGAATTTAATAATGGTGACGATGGCAGGGCTGTCAATTAATGATTAAATAATGCAACTAGGTCTGAAATAATTCACCTGTCAGACAGCGTAATTAGATGCAATCGATTCATCAAACTTACATAATTAATATTTCAATTGGAATTTTAAGCTTAAAATATATATATATACCTGAAAGATATATAATTTATATATGCAGACAAATCCAAACCCATCCAGATAGATTCAAAACTATGCAAACAGGTATAGATTATGTTTGGCGAGATACATCACATAACCATATTCAAATCTGACATTTCATAAAACTTTCACTACTTTACAGGTACAGAAGAATGATGATCTTTGGATACCAATTTATTCCATCCACCATGATGCTAAATACCACCCAGAACCAGAGAGATTCAACCCGGACAGGTTCTCGGAAGAAAACAAACCTTTCATGCAGCCATTTTCCTTCATTCCCTTTGGGGTTGGACCACGAGTTTGTATAGGTTATAAAAACATTAAATACTGCAGAAATGATAATAAAGAAATCTACAGTCATTTATGAGGAAGTAAGATGGTCTACCAAATGTTAACTGAAAATCATAGATGGCAGGCCTGCCTCAACTTTTTTCACTTTGGAGATATGTGCTTTGTGTTATTTTACATAACATCTGTGGTTTTACTACCCGCCATAAGAAATCTTTATCTTATTCAACACAAAATTTGGCTTACTATCTTATCTTTTCACAGTTAAATAGATATTTTATAGCTCCATTGCTCATGATGGAAATTGCATTATGAGCTAAAAATAGTTAAAAGAAACTCGCCTATAAAAAAAAAACTGTATAAATTTCACAATGCCAGTGAATACTGTTGTTCAGGTTTTTTGCTGTTTGCAGACAAAGTTTTTGCTTTATGTTACCAAAATGTTTATTGCCCGAAGTCACAAACATATTTCTTTTTCAGGGGCACGATTTGCAGTGATGGAAGCGAAAGTAATGATATTCCATCTGTTGGCGACTTTCGACATTATAAGCACGCCAAAGACAACGATACCGCTCAAAATAGCTGCCGATACCTTCACACTTCACTCAGCCGACGGGTTTAAGCTCGGCATGAGACTGAGGGAAAATGCTTCCGCTTAACTCATTGGTGTAAATATAAATATATATAATCTATGTAACATTATAGTCCATATTGGATTAAACTACCAAATAACTTATAGAGATAAGAATTTTTTTGTAGATTTGATTTTGTATTAAAATAAGAAAGTTTCCGGGTAAAATTAGTCAAATAAATAACATATACATGTTTTAACCCTTTCACTGCTGAATATTGAGCATCCGATCTTATTCTCTGTGCCGAGTTTATTTTAGAATTAACAAATAGTATTTAAATAAATTGAAATAATAAGTCTTACCTCTATATAAGAAGCGCAAATTAATATTTTTTTATGATATGAAATCAAACATCGAGAATACTTTAAAAAATTGAAATTATCATTAATGAACATATTTTTTACTTAAATAAATAAAATTTAAAAAAAAAAACACTATATAAAAACCATATACTCGTATACTGAAACAGCTATAGACAGGATCCGCTATGGTGGCACGGTGCCAGTTTCCGTCTATGGATGTTATCCGCAATTAAAGAGTTAAAAGGAAATAAAAAAAATCGAGAGCGATAAACATTATTTGAGGAGATCAAGCTGTTTTTGGTTCCATCACCTTTTTGGTATCTCCAATTCCTTCTTTATCTGCTGAGTAAATATTATTTCTATATGTTTTACATTGATGGAGCCACATGCAAAAGTTTGAACACTAGATACAAGTGATTCTTGCATTTCAAAAAACTCTTAACGCATTTTACTAAAAACTGCAAATTCCATCATAAGTAGTTATTGCATCCAGCTCCTTAATTTTCATAATATTATGTATAAGATTGTATATTAGAACACACAATCATGGTTTGATCTAACTTAAGAATAATAAAAAATATGAATTAAATGAAAAGACACTTTGTTTGAATCCACTTTTATTTTGGTATAAATACGTCGACTAGTTTCCATTTGATTGAATCATCTTTAGGACTTAAAACATACTGTGAAAGTAATATTTAAAATATATTTTAAGTTCTGAAGATGATTCAGTCGAATTGAAACTAGTCGACATATTTATACCAAAATAAAAGTGGATTCAAACAAAGTGTATTTTCATTTAATTCATCGTGTCAATCCACAATGCGTTTGTTCATTATGAGAAAAATAATTTAAATAATGTTCATTAACCTAAAAATATATAATTTAATATTCAAGTCACTGCCAGAATCAGAAAACGGATAGCTATCTAGGTAGATTAATAATAAAGAACATTAATCATTAATTAATTTTAAATGCATACGTAAATGTAAGTGTACCTCTACATGCCTACAAAGAAATAATAAAAGATATTTTATCAATTTGTGCCGTTATAAATATGTAAATCATTGCTACAAACACATAACATTATAAACCTAAAAATGACTGACAATAAATATGTACATGCAAAAATAATGTGTAATTTTTTTGTATAGAATTAAAAATAAATCCTCTTTTCCTATCCTTCCCTCCCGTTATATCATACAAACCATTTCAAAATTCTAATGATTTTTCAACAGAGAATACAGGAAATTTAGAGCACGCACTCGTAGGTACAGGCAAATCATTTTGAAGAGCGCACGCTTGGATGTATTTGGGCAAACCGATAGTGGTTCAAACTGGTTTGAAACACTCGCCCGCAGTCCCCTCTTAGCCTGCAGTAGTCCTACGATACAGTACACCACTACACAAGCAAGAATTTCTTTAAAATGATTTGCCTGTACTTGGTGTGTAGATGAATATAATTCCTATGATAACAGCATGATTAACTCTGCATAACAAGTACCACAACACACAGTAGGGTTCAAAAACCTGTTGTCGGGCAACAATAAGTTTATTATAGATTAGACATGACATCACTATCTCATTACTTGCAAAATTAAACTCTCACTTCAATAAAAAGTGCTTTCAATGGTGAATGTCATAAATCGCTTAGTAAACCGATTTAATATGAATTTTTAAAAGTTTTTAAAAAATTTCTACAACGGTAAGTTGCAAAACTTCTTTTAGTTTTAAATCATAAATTTATTGATATTTTATTTGTTGGTTCCCGGTTTCGCATATGCTTGATTAGGGCAGTATATTATTTTCAAATAATAACCCCAAAACACAATAAATCAAGACACCAACTTCGCAGTCTTTAAATGCAAAATATTTTGCTAATTTTTCTTTTGCAAAGACCTGTGGTAAAAAATGGATCATGTAGATTCAAAATGAACCACGTATTCGAGAATCTAAATAAGCGTGAAAACATTGCAATGGTGGCGACTGACTTGAGCATTCGCTCGTTGTGAGCATGTTCCAACAAGAATATTCACCATGTCAATACAGCAAGCCGAGCCGCTCCGACTGGATGTCAATTTTTTAGCGAATCCTATTGTAATATTCAGTCACTGCTGGGCGAACATTGTCACGAGCGCACCTTTTATTATACCTCGCAGGAGTTTATTAGTGTGAGCAAAGATTTTTTTTTGCTTTTTTTCCTTTTTCAGTTTCTCATTTGTCACCCAAACACGTTTTCTTTTTTTCTTTAAATAGCAATACCGTATTAGATGGACCGTAACAAACACAACTTCTAGGTCTGCCATTTTGACTCGGAGTATAGAGCACGGCCGAGCCAAATATTCGCACGAATATTCATGCACCATGAGCGTTGCTCGAGACGAGCGAATATTCGGCAAACATTCGGGCGAATATTCACAACGAGCGAATGCTTAAGTCAGTCACCACCTTATGATTCTGTAGGTCGCTGTAAGACTGTGATGGGCCAGCCATATCAAAAGAATGCCAAATGACAAGACGCAGAATATCATGACCAAGTGACTGCGGTGGAAGTGCCCTAGTGGCGGGTCAAGGAAAAATGACTGGAGAACATGCAATTGGTTTTGTAGATAAATAAGACTGTTTTATAACCTGAGTGTACAGCTTTCCATCCAATATACCTACCCATATGCCTATATAGACAAGACATGATGGTGGTAAACATTTGCAAGTATAAGATAAGATTACCGAAAAGAAAGAAAGAAAGAAGAAAAGAAGTTTATTAATTATCTGTTTCATATAATAGGATAATAACAATACTCGATACTGGAAAATACATATTTTTCAGTCAGTTTATGTACATATATATATATATTTTTTTTGTAAGTGCATACAACACTGTGTTTGAGACAGCTCACTAATTAGGCTGCAAACACCAGATAAGAAGAATGTTATCTGTGTTGCTCTTAAATAATAAGCAAACAGCATCTTCTTTCAAACAGTGTATATTACAAATATTTGAAGTTGGACATTTTAGTCTGTGGCTATGTAAACACACAATTGAAGATATTTCAGAAGTCAACAGAACTCTGAAATTAAAATTCTAATTTGAAGTTAATATTGTTGTAATTATGTGATGTATCATAAAAACATTTATTGGCGATTGTGACTTATAAGTGTTCATGTGAAAAGTGTCAGATATTATTAAATGTAACACGTACTAACAGGTTTAAGGTAAATACCAATTAATATTCTCATATTAGCAGTCACTTTGTAATTTGACCTTTAATATATAAAATAACTGTCAGTTGTTGCCCTCGGGGAGCGTGGGTATTAGCAAAACCGGTAGGTGACAAATATATCGACTTCAAAATCGAAACTTTGCTGGGGAGTGGTTTAAGCAATTATTTCAAAAACAATTCATTTTATTTGAAACAGAATAATTGTCAGAAAACTAGTCGCAATATTTGAAAAGATTATATTATGAAAAGTGCCAATTATAAGTAGCTATGTAATTCAATTCCTCGGCTGGCTAAGTCCTACGTTTACGAGACAAGCAAAATCTTCCGCTTACTGTGATGGTAGTAGGAGATATTCAAAGATTGTCAGGTTATTCGTAACCAGGGAATATTTGTCTTTATTTAAAAAAAAAAAATTATTGCTCCTAACATGCTGAATAAAACAAAAAGGCCTGTGGAAAGCCAATGCGCATTATGGAGCAGTCGCAATATTCTGATGGATCCCAATGCGCACTATGGAGCCGATTTGGAATGGTCACATTCTCAAAGGATTTTGAGCCTTAAATATGTTTGTACAGTATCAAAATAAATTTTATTGGATTGGCAAATGAATAATGCTACGTTCGAAATATTCTCGTTTGTCACACTCATGCGCCGAATGAAAAAATAAACAATATCCTTTCTTTTTTTTTTACGGTAACTCCACACAAGAGACCCTGAAGGAAATAATTTCCCTCAAGGCCGATATCATCTTTGGGGATGCTGTGTGGAGGGTCTTTTAGAGGATAGGAAGGAGTGAACTTGGGTCTTGCAGAGACCCATGTTGTAGGATGGAGGAAACACAGAGGCCGGCAGATCATTCCACAGCCGAGCTGTTGAACACAGGAATGAGTTGTAAAAGTGATCCGCTCTCATGTAACAAATGTTGACTGTGTGCAAATGTGGGGCACGCGTTCGGCGTGTTTCCTGACTATGCACCGGTGCCGAAGAGATCAATAACGCTAATGATAAAACAAGGACAGCATTCCCACCTGACATCTGTGCTCCAAAGATTGCAATCCGTTTGTTAAGATCGCCGAATCAATCAAACGGACAGCCCGTTTCTGCACAGAGTCAAGGGTTTTTTTCAGATTTGGGACTCCCGACCAGAGGTGGCTGTATCTGCGGGCTCTGTACAATACACCCAGCTTCTGGGAGGCTAACTTTACTCGGGCTTCGATGGAGCCCCCATCCCTGAGCTGGTCACTTAAGGTTACCCCCAAGCATATCAATGTAGGGCTTCTTGGGAAGATTGCTTCTATTAAAGGAGACTAGATTGTCATTTCGATCTCTTTTAGATCCCGTAATCAGACATGATTGGGTCTTTAAAACATTAATTTCGACGAGATTATTCTTCCCCCAAGAGGAGACCCTCTCGAGGAAACCGTCCATTCTCTGCTTCAAAGCCCTCCGAGCCGTTAGAGTTTGTGTGCCCTTTGGGGGCTTGTCAAATAAAAAGAAAAATCAGACATGATTGGGTCTTTGAAACATTAAATTCGACGAGATTATTCTTACCCCAAGAGGAGACCCTCTCGAGGTAACCGTCCATTCTCTGCTTCAAAGCCCTCCGAGCCGTTTGAGTTTGTGTGCCCTTTGGGGGCTTGTCAAAGAAAAAGAAAAATCAGACATGATTGGGTCTTTGAAACATTAAATTCGACGAGATTATTCTTACCCCAAGAGGAGACCCTCTCGAGGTAACCGTCCATTCTCTGCTTCAAAGCCCTCTGAGCCGTTAGAGTTTGTGTGCCCTTTGGGGGCTTGTCAAAGAAAAAGCTATCATGGACTGTACTGTTATCCGCGTAACAATGGATTGGTGCACATGTCAGAAGGTCATTGATGTGCAACAAAAACAATGTCGGAGACAGAACCGATCCTTGTGGGACGCCAGCATTTATTGAATGCAAAGAGATGAAACCATCAGCAACCGTCTGAATCGATCTCTCCCTCAGAAAGTCGGCAATCCACGTACACAAGGAAGCTGGAAGTCCATAAGAAGGCAGTTTGTTGACAAGTCCTCGGTGCCAAACCCGGTCAAAGGCCTTAGAAATGTCCAGTGAGACCGTTTGAATCTCACCATAACGTTCCAGGCACCGCCCCCAAACATGCGTCACATACGCGAGAAGATCACCGCACGAGCGGTTCCGCCGGAATCCGTACTGACAGTCGTTAATAATTTTGTTCTTCTCGAGGTATGTGAGCAGTTTGTCGTTGATCACACGTTCCATCACCTTGGACAGAACTGATATGATCGCTATGGGGCAGTAGTTGGCCGGGTTGGAGCGGTCACCTTTCTTAGGTATAGGATGAATGATCGCTTTTTTCCAACTAGAGGGCACAGAGCCACATTTCACGAACATTTTAAAGAGCTTTGACAAAACTGAAGCAATTTCTGCAGCACACCTCTGCAATACCAGGGCAGGTATTCCGTCAGGCCCACTAGCTTTATAAACATCGAGCCCCAGTAAGACATGGAGTACATCCCGATGCCGGATCCTCAGCTTTTTCATATAGAAACCGCAGTGAGGAACCGACGACGGGATGGCACCCCGGTCATCAAGGGCCGAGTTTTCCGCGAACACTTTCCCTAAAAGGTTGGCCTTTTCGGTGGCGGTGTTTGCTAGTGAACCGTCGAGTCTGGTAAGAGGCGGCAGACTGGATTTGCAGAAATTGCGACCTATGGAGCCCGCTAACGACCAGAATGCTCTTCTGCCATGCGGGCAGGCAGCTAGCTTTTTACTGATCTGTAGGTCGTGCTCAAATTTTGACCTATTGATGATTCTCTTACTTTCCTTTGCCAATTATTAAATGCTGATCTGTTTTCTGACGTTCGAGATGTGTTGTAGGCTCGGTAAGCCGTGTTTTTTCATCAAACTGCTTCGGAGCATTGTCGACTGAACCACGGCTTTGAACCAACACCAGTTTCTTTAACGGTTGATTGAATGAAGCCATCCATCGCAAGATGTGATGACTTCACCAATTTCCTGGGCACATCTGGAGGGATCCGAAGTCTGAAAACAGACAGCTGACCATGGGAAAGCATTAAAATGAGCCCGCAGACCGAACCAATCTGCTGACCTATAGTGCCACATTTTTCTCTTCAGCCTCTCGATTGGCGGTCTGAAGTTAATAGGAATTAATGTCGTCACCAGGCAATGGTCGGACGATCCTAAAGGCGTTGTAACATCAATCCCATAAACACGCGGCTCGGTAGTTAAAAATAGGTCTAACAGATTGAAACGGTGAGTCTGGACATCAGGAATCCTCGTAGGTTCCTGAACCAGTTGCTCCAACCCGTGGTAAAGGGCAAAGAACTCCGCCTGCCGGCCAGCCGAGTTCATTGAACATGAGAACTTCAACCACAGTTCATTATGAACATTGAAGTCCCCCAGAACAACAAACTCGGCCGAAGGGTAGCGGGGTAAGAAGTCATCAATAGTTTCGCTCAAATGTTTAAATAGCTCGGATGTGTCTGATTCGCTGAGGTTTGGTGAGTGGTATAAACATGCATAAAATCTTACCGTACTGGCAAGACTGCACACCCACATTACGTCAAATCTGGAGTTTTCCAGACTCAACAGTCGCACACAGTTGACGTCAGCACGGCTATACAAGCAAACACCTCCTTTTGGTCTCAACTTGCCTACGCGGGTGAAACCCGGGCAGTCCAGATAGGAGGCATCAGGAGGCTCAGCTATCTGCGTTTCGGAGAGAAATAAAAGGTTTGGGTGTTGGGATTGAAGGTGATAGTGGACAGAATTTAAATTTTTGTGCAGGCCTCGAATGTTGGTAAAATTCACCAACAATTTTGGTCTGCACCGGGGACGCCTACTACTCGCCGTTGTATTAAAATTTCTACTATTTATGTTTTGTGATTGCATTTTTTTTTTTTTTTATATTATTGTTGGGGGGTTTTAGAGGAAAAAGGAAAGCAAGGGAAGGATTAGGTATAAAGGGTGGGTAGGAAGCTGGGGGTCAGGGTATCCAGGACTGACAGACGAATGAATCCATGCCACCCACTGCGGTGTAAGGCAATGGGTCGGGAGAGTCCGACTGGGAAGGGCTCCCAATGCGCCTCAAACGCTACTGCTGGATCCCCTCCGGTCACGAATCGGCACAGCAGCAGGGGGTTTTACACTCGCTGGTGGAGCAGCCCACCCTCAGTCGTGAGCCTGAGGGTCGGGCCCCTGTACTATCGAGTTGTAAAGGGTCTCCCTCAACCAGTAATCCTGTCACCGCGAATAATATTTCTGGTTTTCATAAGTCATATTACTGTACTTTTACACGGGAAAACCTCATATTATTTTATTTTTATTGTGAAATGGATTTATTTAACTTTATGGAAGATACAGTAAAACAAAAAAAATGTTTATTAATGTATCTTTATATTTTTTTTGTAAGATTAGACATAAAAAATCATTTCTCTAAATATATGAAGTAATTTTGGGTAAACTACTTTTGATATATACATACAATTTTTATCTGGTAAGACAGTCATTTACAAAAACATCATTAGGCAAAAAAACAAATCAGAAATTACACTCAGCTGGTGCACGGCACGGCATTTTTCAACTGAAAATCCCGGCTTTCAATAGGTTAACACATAATCGCTTACAGTCGATAGATTACAGTGGTGCGCATTAATTCAATTTATAATTAATATTTTTTATTTATACCATTTTAGAAAATGTCGTGGAGTTTTTGGGAGTGGGTGGGTCTGATTGCGGTGACTTTGGCATCCATCATCTTCTACGGATATTGGCTCAATGGGCACTTCAAAAGGAGGGGCGTCAAGTATATGGAGACCACTATCCCGTTCTTCGGGCACATGTGGAACATATTCCTTGGCAAGGAACACTTCATAGAAGCCGTCTACAAGACATACAACAAGCACACTGACCAAAAGTAAGCTGATAATAATCTAACTTCACTTATTCTGATATTCTTTGCATGGTTGAAGAGCACTTAAAGGCAAACAGGTAATAACATCGTTGTAATAACATGGTCGAGGTGTAAGGCCCTCAACTATGAATCCGAAGGTGGCGGGTTCAAATCCCGGCGTGTGCAAGTAGATTTTATTTAATTAATTTGTGTTGTTTTACAATTAATTCATTTAAAATAATATATAGTATATTTGCGCACGTTCCAGAGGGAAGATACTCTCAGTATCGCCCTGGTGAAAGACCACCATTCAGAATTGAAACGTTACTTGAAATGGCTTTTAGCCGTGTTTAGTGACCAGATCTGAATAGCCAGGTATTTCCCTACCTTCCTCTTCCCCTTCTCCTACCCCTCCCCAATACCTTCAGCTTCAAAACATTCCCCAATTGGGGATACCATAGTCTCACTGGCTCCAGACGGTTGGGAGCAGTTGAGACTCTTGTGCGGTATTCATATAAAAAAATAAACTTTAGATTCCAATTTTCTATAAATTAGTTGATTTCTTTTCAGGTACGTAGGATTTTACGCATTCCGAAATCGCATAATAATCCTGCGTGACTTGGAACTCATCAAACAGATTGGAGTAAAAGAATTTGATAATTTCATCGACCACAGAATATTTATGGATGAAGAGTCAGATCCACTATTTGGAAAGAATTTGTTCTTTTTAAGGGGTAAGATGTGTAATAAGTCGAGTTATTAATATGAGAGACAGAACACAAGACAAACTTATAATTCTAATTTTAACTGTTCTTGTTTTTAGGACAAAAATGGAGGGATATGAGAGTATCAATGAGCCCGGCCTACACAGGATCAAAAATGAAAAATATGTTCCCTATGATTGTGGAATGCGCCGAACAAATGGTTGAATATTTCAAAAAGAAAGCCAACAAATCTCCTTCAAAAGGTTTGTTACTGTCTCTCTATTATCTCCGTATAATAAGGATACAATGGTGCTTTTTGCTTGTTACAGTTCCGATTTCATTACGTTTAAAAATTTCTATTTAAAACAGGCAAATGCTAACAAAAAGAATCTACTTTTCTTTCTAATCTGTTATTCTGGTTTGTTTTTAGAGATGGGTTATATAGAGGTTGAGATGAAGGATGTGTTCACAAGATACACTAATGACGTGATAGCCTCCACCGCCTTCGGGATGAAAGTAAATTCCTTGGAAGACCAGAGCAACGAATTCTATCGGATGGGAAAAACGGCCACTGACTTCAGCGGGGTACAGTTCCTCAAATTCCTGGGATACGGTTCATTCCCCAGAATTATGAAGGTACCTACCTAATCTGATATAGTTAATTGACTTAACGGAAATAAAAAGCTTACTACAGCGGTAAGTTAAGGTTGAGTACCAACGGTAAAAATGTAACACAGAAAAAAAATGTAAAATGTAGAAATGTTATGTATTTATCTTAATAAATGTGGTAGCATTTTTTCACACCATAAGAATTTAAAGGCATATACAAAAATATCAATGTTATTGCAGCAAACAACTATAGGTCACTTTTTAATATATTAACTCGGTTTTCTTCAGGACATATAATATATATATCGTCGGGGAAAAGCCAAAGTCGCAAATCTGCAAGTACATAATTTCGAGATACTGATGTTTGAGGTACTCGAACCGGTATCAAAAAACGATTTGTTAATTTCCGTCAAATCTATAGATTTGATGGATATTAACGCATATGAAGCTGATTTAGTAACAGTATTCATCGATTTTTGTTGCCAGTTTAGAGACTTCAAACCTCAATATCTCGAGGTGATGTTTTTGCAGATGCGCGACTTTGGCATTGGACTGACGATATCATCGCCATTTAGGCAAAAGTCACCAAACGCACATACAAATTTTGAGATTTCGAAATTTAAATGAAGGAGGTAATCATCGAATGCTGTTCAATTTTATCTTATTATTTTATCAGCCAGATAAAACTTTAAAATTAACATAATAATAAACTTTAAAAACATACAAATGTAATTTTATGCACATAATTTCATATCATAACTTAAATCTCAAAACTTGTTTGTGTTTTGGTGACGTTTGACTGGACAAGGATGATATTACAATTGGGGATGTTGTGAGGGGGGGGCTTTTTTAAGAAAACGAAATAGGGGACTTTACAGAGAGACCCATACTGTAGGAGGGCAGAAACATACAAGCCGGCAAGTCATTCCTACAGCAGAAGTCTTCAAAATTACCATATCTATCTACGATTCACCTCTAATCCAATTTGTTTAATCCTTCCAGTTCTTCAAGATAACTCTCTTCTCCGCTCCAGTGGCGTCTTTCTTCAGGAACCTGGTGCACAACACCATAGCCACCAGGGAGACCCACAACATCATAAGGCCAGACATGATCCACCAGCTCATGATGGCAAGAAAGGGGTCGCTGAAGTACGACAATGAACCCTCCGTAGCGGACGATACGGGATTTGCAACCATTAATAAAGCGGCTATCCAACAAGAGAGTGCAAAAAGGGGTTAGTTATAACTCTAGGTCTGGGTTACCGTTTTTTTTTGTAAAAAAATTACAAGAAACAAGACAGGGAATCATAAAAAGCCTGTTGTTTCACTTTTGGAGTCTAATGGAGTCTTTAGAGACAATTTACATTTATTTTTTTCATGTAAACTTCCCACTTGTCACCTCCTTCTGTATGTTGAGCAGAGGTTTTTTGGGGAAGAGAAGGAATCAATGGGTCTTGAAGGACCAATGTTGTAGGTGGAAGGAAACATAGAATCTGGAAGGTTATTCCAGAGCTGTTAAACATTAGAACAAGTTCTAAAAGGGTATCATTCTTACATGATTCCTTCCTCCTATAATTTTCAAGACCCAGGTTCACTCATTCCTCTCATCAAAAAGACCCACTGCACAGAGTCCCCAAAGATGCCAATATGCCCTAAAGGAAGCCTCGCAGGAATTTCAGTAACACAACGCAGTAGTTTTTTTTATTTTTTAAATCCAGTTCCTGTTCAGTAATGTCTAGTGCCCAAATAATGTTTGTTAAATTTTTCAGAATGGACTGACGATGACCTAACAGCCCAGGCGATGGCATTCCTCGTAGCAGGATTTGACACATCATCTTCTTTATTGTGCTTCCTCGCCTATGAGCTGGCTCTCAACCCCGAAATTCAAGTCAGACTTCAGGAAGAAATAGACGAGGTTCTATTGAGGAATGATGGGAAACTGACCTACGCAGAACTGATGAAGATGAAATATATAGACATGGTTGTGTCGGGTAAAACAATAATTTACTTGTTAAAAGAATGGGTTACAATAGCTTACATGTGAGCGAATAGCGGTTTTAGAAAAAACGGTCCTCAATTTGACAAAATATTGAATAATTTCAGAAACATTGAGGAAATGGCCCCCAGATGGACATCTTGATAGACTATGTGCTACAACATTCACCCTTCCCCCTCCCAACAGTTCCAGTCAACAGACTTATCATGCGAGTACTTTATCACATTTTTATACGCATATTTAACTTTTTATACTCAATATATAATTTGAATTTAATTGAATCGAATTAAATTGAAAAGAAAATTAAATGAATTGTAAGTAATATAATTAAATTCCATTGAATGAATTTCCCAATGATCTATTTGAAGCAAAAATAGTTAGAAACCAAATTTTATTTATGTACTCGTATATTATAATGTTTTCAGTTGAAGAAAGGTGCAGATGTTTGGATACCGACCTATTCCATACACCACGATGCCAGATACCACCCAGACCCTGAGAAATTTAACCCTGAAAGATTTTCTGATGAAAACAAAGCTTCCATAATTCCATTGACATTCATCCCATTTGGAATTGGACCTCGATTCTGTATAGGTAAAAAATTTGAAATCAAAATAGTAAAAGCAATAAATAATCCATCAAATCTGTTACATCAGTCTAAAATCTCTTTCATCTTTCTCAAAATCTTCTGACTAGCTGTCTGATTCAAATGACCAGGTGGTAAAAGATGAAAGACGGAAGACAAAAGATGAAAGGTCTCATACGTCATATTCGAGTATTGATCGTGCCATGTCCTTCTCAGGTGTCCTAGGCTTCTTTGGTTTTGAAGTTTGATTAACCTTAAGAAGTCATAAGAAATATTGATAAATGAATATATCATCACTCTACTATTGACTTTGCACGATGAGTGCTCAGAAAACCAGTACTTACATTCATAAACATGTTTTAATACAATTTGTTTGCATTTCAGGAGCCCGTTTCGCTGTGCTGGAAGCGAAAATAGTCATCTTCCACATCCTGGCTCACCTGGACATCGTTACCACCCCCACTACAACTATACCACTCAAATTAGCCAGGGACACCTTCATCATGCATTCCCAAAACGGCTTTTGGCTTGGCTTCAAATTGAGAAAGAAAGTTAATAACTAATTTATAACCGTCTGTTATCCCTTTATAAACCTTATAATAGGTATCATTATGTCATTAAAATTATTATTAAATCTATATACTAGATATAAAAATATGTACTTTATTGCCATCAATAAAAATATATCTATTATTTGAACTACTGATTATTATAAGAGGAATCACCACAACGTCACTTCAGTTCGTTTTTGTCTAACAGACCAAAACACAAATCAGTAAAGGGCATACACAATGAAATTAGCTCAATTGTAGTAGATCTAAATTGAATGAAATTGATGGCAAATATTATTTTCAAATAGAATTTATACCAAATGTTTAAAATTACGTAGAAAACACGTTTTTAATTTGGATTTTGGACAATGTGACGAATTCTTGTTGGTTAAAATTGGATATTGGACAATGGATACTGGATGTTGGACAAAAAGAAGCACTCTTCATTGACTGCTGTTTTGTCTAATGTGTTTTGTATTACAGGAAGTTCATAAACTTTGTCAACTTCTCTGTAATATAAAAAAACATTATTTTAGGTAAAGAAAATAAATTTAATAACGTTGTTATTAAGTTCTACAAGTTGGACAGTTTTTGAAAATCACTTTGAATGCCGAAACAACTACCACAAAACTAAAAACTAAAATACGTAACGATAAAATTATTATATTTATTTTCTTTAAATTTAAAAAAATATATATTACATGGAGTAAAACAAATTTAATAATAAATATTACTATTTACTTTAAAAAACGGTACTTTTTTTTTTAAAGTTTTGCAATGAACTCCATTCGAATCTTAAGTTAAAACAAATTTAATAATAGCTATTACTATTTAGTTTAAAAAAAGGGTATATTTATTTTTTAAAAAGTTTTTCAGCTGTCGTTTTAGTGCCTTCGAAAGGCGAACCTCGTAATAATAATTACCTGGCAGAACTTTTTTTTAATTAAACCTATTTTCTAAACTATATAATAATACATATTCGTAAAAAGCATTTACTTTGTGGCTTGCCATGATTATAATACAAATGCATAAATTTTTTTTGAACCACTTCTATTTAACATAACCGGTCGAGATTATTATATTAAATTGAAATGGTTCAAAACAAATTTATGCTTTTATATTATATATATATTAATAGTGGTTATTAAATTTTTTTTCAATTTCATTTTAAAAAAATATATAGGTATTACGACTAAAGATTTATATTCCCTAACTAAAATATGAACTAACTATCACCTCGTGTTTTGGCACACAATTGTTGCTTCATCCACATTCGTACATCGTCTCATATATACTCTTTTATTATTCCAACGCTTGCTTAACATAACCCAAAATAATTGTTTGGTTTACTTGATCATACGATGTCTTTCTAGAACGTCAACAACATCTTCTTCAACTCCGTCCTCCGTTCATTCGCTATATATCCCCAAACAATCTAAGCATCCATTTCCTAATTTTATGTACCTACTCCTCGTATTCCTAGCTATATTGTTGTTTTAAACTTGACCAGACAATACGTCACCCAAAGTTATCGCTATTTTACCGTGTGTGCCGTCTCCAAAAAATGTGGCTGCAACCTTTCTAATTGCATGCTTGTAAGATGCTCTCTTGTTATGCACTTAGCCCATTACTGAGCCTTAATAAAACTATCTCCAAATGTACCCTTCCACCTCTTGAAAGCAATTCCGAAAATCTTTTGTAAATATATTCTATTGTCATTGCTTATAATATCTGTTTACTTCCTCTAATTTGTAAAGATGCAACTCATCTATTGTTTTTTAAATATGGAAGACCCCCTTTGAAAGATGTTTGTCAACTTTTAAATGTAACGGTGTTAATTACAGTTTTGATGTTTGCATTAAAAACAATAATATATCTCCATTCTCTTGAATCTTAACTAGAGTACCTATACTTGTTACCTAGCGCATAATTCTTACATCTAATAGGTGCACACGTACTTCAGCTACAGTGGCATTGCATTCCTTTCGGATATATTTGTTTGTAAATCATTATATCGCACATACACCTCAGGGATCTCATTTCCAGTATTTAGTATAACTTCGTCTTTCTGTCAGTTCCATTCCCCACTATTAGTCACTTATTTCGAAATAAAATGTTAGAAATTAATTGACTGCGATTAAAACGGCAACGATATTAGGATTATTTAAATTTTGACAATGGTATTTAACCACACGGAAATCGCTTGGCATACAATTAATGGAAATACAAAATGTTATTATAACCACCCTGTTTGGAGTTTTAACAGACAATAAGTTGAAACAAAAACTTAACAATTAGCTGAGAAACTAATAAAATGTCACCTTTTTTACCTTTTTCTTGGAAAACTTTATTGTTTTCTACAGTGTACATATTTAGGCATTTTGTGTGGAGAAATTTCTCAAAAAACAGTAAAATAACTTCGTAAATAGCAAAATCACAATTCAAGATGGTAACTTTTGCGACGTGAGCGTACGAAAGACTCGACTGAGAATGATCACGTGGTCCTCCGCTGCGCTGCTATTGGCTATTTGGTATGTTAGGGCAATGCGCTTGTAATGGAGAGTTTAAATTCACACTTAGGCCATGATATTGCTGTGGATGTTGGACAAATTACTAATACGTAACGGCCGTTATAAAAATGAGGTGTTATGTTGTCCAACGTGTGGATGTTGGAGAAACACGCATGGAATGACGTTTAATTTCAAGGGACTTAAGACGAAATGCATTGTTAAAACCCCTTAAATAATTTTAAATAATTTTTTTTAAAACTTGCATCGTATAAATAAAGGCTTTTTGAGAACTCCTGTATACTTAACTCAGTTTCGTAAAAAATGGTCTGTTAGACAAAACGAACTGAAGCGACGACGATACAACGTTAGCCTTTATGTACCTGAAGGTAAAAAATTTAACATACTATCCAAAAGGAGCTCAATAGGGTCCCCCGTAAAATCATGAAGCGCCTGCGACTCTTAATATTCCTTTTGCCTTTTCCAGTAACACTAGTTACTACCGTTTTAATCGGAAATCATCCATCTTCAGCCAGCAGTCTAATGCAAAATGGTAAAAGAGATACATAGTACAAAAGTGAGCGTGACTCAAATATATTATTGTAGCCCTTACCAGTAAAATGCAACTTTTACAACCGCACTCACTTATTTTCGGCAAGGAATTTTTTTTTTTAGTTGCAGGGACAAACGTTGAAATCGCGCATCATGGGGGGGAGAGTAATTTTATCGAGATTTGATAGATATTATTTAATATTTTTTAAGTAAATATCAATTAGTGAATAGTTTTTCTAAGATTACCTAAATTTGTAAAAAAAAAACTTAGGATATTGCGCAAAACTCTCGTTTGGGGTGAGCGTATTACCCCCCTTCAGAACGGGAGTGTTAACACTTAATGTTAGTTAGAATCCTACTAGAATCTAATATGATTAAATATAAACTAATAAATACTGGCAGATAAAATCCCACTCCGCAGGTTTTTCCTGCTAGGCCCTGCGGGCAGCTTTTGTCAGGCTTTCGCCCAATTTAAGTGTTGGTGATCATTTATAGAGCATCGCCCCTTTGTAGAACTCACAACTGCCAATGCATGGCATAGAATCCTTTCTTTTAATATGTATATATCAGTGGCATGCAGTACATAAAGGCTGAAAAGCTGTTCCTACCCTAAAAAACGTGCAGGTACTTCCCCACCTTCCTCTTTCCCATCTCCTTCCCCTCCGCTCTACCTTCAGCCTCACAATATACCCCAATTGGGGATGCCATAATCTCACTGGCTCCAGACGGTTGGGAGCAGCTGGGACTCTTGTGCGATACTCACATAAAAAAATTAAAAACTAAATCCAAGATTACAATAAAACTTGAACAAAAATAGGCATAGTTTGGCAATGAATTGCAGATATATATTATTTTGGAATCACAAAATGCCATTACTATGGCAACACAAAGCTACTCACTTCGCCTTTGATGTCTTTTTAATACATTCACAAAAGAGGTTTTAATACATTCAAATGTTTTTACTTATTCGCATTTGACAGTTTGTTTTAGAAACAATACAAAATACGATAATTCATTTTTTCACATTACCTGACGAATATATTTGGAACTACCGGGTGACATGGCGGGATATTTAAATTGAGAATTACATACGAAGATTGGTAAGAAACATAGATTTGGCATTTTATAGGTTTCAAATAAAGCTAAGTGCATAATATAAGTTTTATTGTAGGGTAAAACTATTCTAATTTTGATATGTGAAATTGATGTAACTAACATATGGTTATTTCAATACATAAATTTCAGAAATTCGAAAAAATCACCTTCCCATGTAATTATCCTTAAAAAGTGTTAAATAATGAAAAAAGTTTAAACATAAAATTGTCATAGAATATGAAGTAAAATCATCGCCTTTCGAAACGCAGGTACAACTAATTTCTCAACCGTTTGGTAAATTAAAAAATATGCACTTGGACCATTGTGGTTTTTTTTAAATTACAATCATTTTCCTATGAGCCATCTTGGTGAGACCATTTAAAACATTTAAAACGATTGCAGCGCCCTCATTTTTTTGTCTACTATACATCAGACTGTATATCTACAAAAATGCCAAGAAACGGAAAGGTGGGTACCTATTCAAACTCAATAATTCAATAATCAATAATATTATTCCAACAATTTAATTTATATTTTTTGTTTTTTTAATAATTTGCAAAGGGTGTAACATTTTTAAAATGGTATGGCACGCTCCAATGTTAATTTGTTTCACTCTAACAGCCGAGGGGAAACCCGCAACACACATACGAATGAGCGAGACGGCTATACTGTGTTCAGCGCCATATTCGTTGCTTCAGCTTTTGTGAGTAGGTTTTGTACCTGTGGTTCCAATAAATTATTTATAAAAATTTAGAGGTAGGTATGCTTATTAATGATATTTTGTGCAATATTGCGTGTATTCTTTTTTAAAAACCTCATCAGACAGTGGCTAAACAACTGACAACATCAAGAAATACAACTTGACCTCCCGGGTAAGAATGCATCTGTATAATATATATATGATCTTAGATAATAAGATAGAGCTAAGGAAGTAATATTTGTACAGGGCTTCCATGGTCGAGAAGTAAGGCTCTCGACTACGAATGCGGAGGTCACTGGTTAAAATCCCGGCGTATGCAAAAATAATTGAATTTAACTAATTTGTGATGTTTCACAATTAATTTGTAAAAATAATAAATAGTTTATTTGCGGCACGTTCCAGCGTGAAAGGTACTCTCAGCATCGCCCTGGTGAAAGAGCACCATTCAGATTTGAAACGTTGCACGATATGGCTTAAGCCGCGTTTGGTGAACAGATCTGAAGAGCCAGATACTTCTCCACCTTCCTCTTCTCCTTCCCCTCCCCAATACCTTCAGCCTCACAACATTCCCCAATTGGGGATGCCATAGTCTCACTGGCTCCAGACGGTTGGGAGCAGTTGAGACTCTTGACCCCTCCCCACTATCTTAGCCTCACAACATATCCTAATAAGGAACTCCAGTGAAAAATGTAATGACTTTAAAAATATATATTCATATAGATCAGCAAATGCCAATTCTGAATACATAACTTTTATTCTATATGATTATACTTGGAATTTATAAATCAGCATTTAAAAGTTTATATTGGTACCATTGTATTTGGAACATCTGACGTCACATGTTTATTCTGTTTTTGGATTTGTATGGAGATTTTTATTTTTCGATTTTATTTTGTATTTTAAATGTGTCTTTTTTTAGCTTTGGTCAAATTTAAACTTATTTCAGTATGGAGTATTCATGAGCAAACCAATTGTCAATATGGATATTTTGATAATGTTAATGCTCAATATTAATATTATTAATCGAATTAAAGTTTCTAAAAAGGTACATAATGTTATTACTTATATTTAGTTATGGTTTACTATGAATAGAATATAAAATTATGTAAGGTAAAGCTCATCCTTGTTTTCACATTTGACATTCTAACCTCAAAACTGACCGGCCATAGATTTGGAGCGTTTTGGCAGCCTTTGAAAAATTGAAACAATGAAAATTATTTTAACTTTGAAAACTAACTTAATATACTATTATTTAAGTTTGAACGTCATTATTTATATATATTTTTTTTTACTGGAGTTCCTTATTAGGGACACCATAGTCTCACTGGCACTAGTCGGCTAGGAGCAGTTATGACTCTTGTGCAGTATTCACATCGAATGGTCCCTTTAGGCGATTTTTTCACAAAAACGGCGCTATACAGATTACCCAAATATTATTATTTTAAAAAGTTAGAAGACGAAAAATCTGATGGCAATCTTGAAGACTGTGATAGACATTTGTAATAGTATAATTCTAATAACTTTCAGAAATTAATAACAATATAGAAGCAGAGACTACGAAATTTTTTCTTACATATCCAAATCATTTTATTTATCTAAAGGTTTGAAACATTTTTTTTGGTTCCTACAATATTTCCGCCTTATTGAAAAATAAAAGAACATTAGGTACTGTAATTGTTCACAATTATTTTTATTTTAAAAAAATGTTCTAATGTTTAAAAAGCGCTGACGCTTGTGATCCGAACGATGTGGCGAGTTCAGTTTTAAAGGGCCATCTACATGATGGGCCATCAGCTGACTGAAGCGATCGATGGCTTGGCGATGACTAGCGATATTTGCAACGCCACTACATGATGGCGAGGTTCAGTTCTACTTTCAACGTGCTTCCGAATGGACGGGCCGCTGCAGCAATAGATATGGTTAAAAAAACGAAATGATTAGTTTTTATTAGTATATTAGGCAATGACATTACAAACAAATGATACGTAAATGTAATTTTATGATATTATGTGCTACCTAATATCATAAAATTACATTTTGAATATTCAGAATATGGAATTTTATTTTGATAATTTCTTGTTTTTGTTTTGTTTTTCCTCTCTTCCAATAAATCTAGCTCAATACAAATAGGAAATAAATGCAGAGATATTGTTTTTAAATGTATTGATTTACTTAATTTAAATGCAATGTTTGGAGAGTCACAATTTACAAAAATACCTATTTAGCGTTTATTTTTATATTTGGGATTTCATATACATTCATCAAAGGAATAATTCGATGAATTTTATAGTTTCACCACATGTCCAAACTACCGCCATTATGTTGATAAATGTTTCGAAGGAACGTAAATATTACTAACTAGGACGACATCTCCGGAGCACGTTCAAGCAGACACTGAGCAGTTCGCCACGTGTAGAGTGCACCACCATCGCTGACCCACCATCCTTTGATGTGTGGACGAATAACCGACAAGGCCATCCTTCGCCAACGCACGCCATGGCACTGCGTCTTAAGCCATCTGACGCCATTACGTCCTCTACACGATGGGCCACCCGTAGTGAGACAGGTGATGGCCCATCATGGGCGTAGTGGGCCTATAACACACGCCACGTCAAAAAGCAGTAGCGAGTTCAGAGAAACACCTCACCGCAATACCCATTACACTCCAATAATTCATGTTAAAAAGATCGTAAATTCAAAACTAAAAACTCCCTTATAATTTATAAAACAACCATTTTTTTGGTTTCTTCAGCATAGTAGATAATATAAGTTTCATTGTAAGGTACAACTTATCATAACAAGTGTAGAAATCTCAGGTGAAGCAAAAATAATTTTTTAATTTATAAGGTGCAAAAATGAGTAGTCTGCAAGTATGTTGCCTATTGTATGCTGATGATGCGGTGCTGATTGCTAACAGTATGGAAAATCTACAGTCCCTCGTATCTAGGATGAACCAAGTGTGTATGAAGAATGAGCTAATGATGAATGTAAGTAAGTCTAAAAGTCATGGTGTTTGAAAGAGAGAGTACGAAAACAGTGTGCAATATAGTTGTGAATGATGAATACTTGGAGCAGGTCGATGAGTTTGTGTATTCAGGAAGTATGTTTACGAGAGATGGAAAGATTGATAGGGATATTGAAAGAAGGGTGAATGCAGGAAACTCCATTATTGGAGGACTGAACGCGGTTGATGCAAACAAAAAGTTGTCCAAAGAAGCGAAGCTAGCAGTCCACAATGGAGTGCTGATACCGAGCCTAATGTATGGCAGTGAGGCATGGAACTGGCAGAGAAAGGATGAAAGTAGACTGAATGCTGTAGAAATGAGAGCTCTCACACGAATGTGTAGTAAAACCATGTATGATCGTGTGAAAAATGTTGAGATTCGTAAAAAGTGCAAGGCTTATATAAATGTAGTAAGCAAGATTAAGAAAGGGACACTTAGATGGTTTGGGCATGTAGAGCGAATGAACGAAGAAAGGAGTGTAAGGAGAATATATGACGCGAATGTGAATGGAAGAAGAAGCCGGGGACGTCCAAGGAAGACGTGGCACGATCAAGTGAATCAAATACTTGAGTCGGGCCATGTCAGAAGTCGGAATAACAGAAGAGAATGTATGAGACGTTGCATGAAAGTGAATGAAGCAAGAAGTGTATGCCAAGATCGAGTTGTTTGGCGGTCCATCCTCTCTGCCTACCCCTGCGGAGAAACGGCATGATGGTTAGTTAATTAGTTAGCTAGTTAGTAATGAGCAGTCTACGAAGAATGACTATAAAAACTAATTTGGAAGTAAGAGGTACTGTCCAAAGTCATTATACGAAGTCGTTATTTGAACAGACAGTAGAAATTACAGTTTTAGCAGAGAGCTTGTCTAGTATCAATGATAAAATCGACTTTCCAAATGAACAATAATAATAATTGGGTGATTTGTATAGCGCCGTTTTTGGAAAAATGACATCAAAGGCGCTGTTGCAATAGACCTGTTTAAAGATTTGTGTCAAAGTTTTGTTTTGTATGAAGTTTTCGATAGGAAGAAATATAGTGTTGTTTTGATATTTCGCACTATTCAATACTTATTTATTGGAAAAATACATTACGGCAATTTTAAATCAATTTGAACATTCGACTTTGTTCGTGGGACAGTCGAAATGCTGATTATAATATTTAAGTCCAACTTAAAGGTCTATTGTCAACAATAACCATCCCAGTTGCCCCTCGTCTAACAGACGATTGTAGATGAATCATTGCTGCTTTTTATCTGGGAATACTTTTACTGGAATTCCCGCTACCCGGATCGATTCAGTCACTGGAAATTCACATCCATAAAATTATTATGAAATATTATGTTCCTGGCGTGTGCATTTGCAAGTATGGGTGATCGTTTTAACCTTCAAATTATGATATGATAACACGGCAGACGACAGTACATAGGTATATTACAAACAACACGAAGTACAACGTAATCGTCATATTTAATCAAGGGTATGCTTATACAGGGTGTATTCAATATATATAACAAAATATTCATTATCAAGAGCGATAGATACTCTTAGCATCGTCTTAGTGAATTTCATTCAGAATGGAAAGGTTGCTTTATCTTCCTTGCCGGTGCTATCAACTGATTTGACAAATCTCTAATTATCTGATTACCTCTGTAAATATACTAAAGAGTTTATATTTTAGGTGTTCCTCAGTAATACATTTATGTATTAGATAAAATAAGTAAGACATATTATGTAAGTATTGATGGAACGCAATAGAAAAAATGTTTTGTCAAAAAACCAGGATTAAATTTGTTAATACGGGGGCTAACAGCACATACCCGACAAACTTTAAAAAGTTTTATGCCTTTGGTTTATTTTTTCTAAAATTCAAATTTTTTTAATCATATTTCGTTACTGGTCACTCGGGCGAGTAACTGCCCAACTCCCTGTAGCTACCCTAAGGTGAAAAAAAAAGTCACTGGAGACCAAAATGCCATCTACATTTTTTACTCCAAATATGCTCAAATCACTGATTACAGTTTGCCAGGTACGTGCTGATACACCTTGCATATGTATGTCTATGTGGGTTGATAACTTGCAAAATGAGTGAAGGGTACGCAATGTCGTTCACCGTGCCACGATGCAGTCACCAATAGTAGCCGTCGGACTGCCAGATGTAATGGACGTATCATGCGTTTTCTACATGACCATTTTGTTTTTTTCTCGTTTTCAGCCCTTACACATAATGTACATACACACATATGTACTATTAATAAAATGATTTACATGGGTAATAACTGTAAACCATTCATTTATATTCAAATTAAAAATTACAAAATTCTAAATGTGTAGCCTGTACACTGAGTATACAGCACCGGAGTTCAGAGAATTTTTTTTAGCGCCATAAGAGAAGGGTTAAAAGGTTGGCCGTGTTTACTGACCAGATTTGAATGGCCAGATACTTCCCAACACTTCTCTTTCCTATCCAATTCGCCTCCATACTTCTTTTAGCCTTGCAACACACCCCAAATTGGGGATACCATAGTCCCACTGACTCCGGGCAATGGGGACTCAAATTACAAAAAAAAACAATCGAATACTGTTTTTTTTAGTTTTTATCAATTCCTACTGTGCATCTAAATTAGCTACCCTGTATCAAATTTAATGTATAATCAATGTTTGAATAATTCTAATTGACCTTGCAGACACTGGGGACTAGATAAGAAGATATCTTCTATATCCAATTGTAAACAAAAAAATGTTTGCTCTTAGAAACAGGAACCCATCACAGATATTCAAATGTAATCAAGAAATGATTTTAATTAAATATTTTACTTAAACTAAACATGAAAATTATGAAAATAATGTTTAAAATCAACTTAATTAGTACCGTTCCAGAGCTATCTGGTTATTTTAATATTTTGCTACGCTTACTGTAAGACACGATTATTTAATTGAAATCAGTGTCAGGCCTGGACAAGTTTTTTGACTGGAGAACGCATTTTAACTAAAACTGTACTAAAAGTTTTCGGTTGACTGATATAAATACTAAACACCAGTGGCGTGCATTGCTCTATGGCCAAAGGTAGGCTGTGTGATAGTTTTTTCATGTTCGGTGGGTATGAATTGCGCATTGAATATTTGATAATGGCCATTTCAGTATCATCTTTAGCGAACTTTTGTGGCTAACTGAATAAATTGAACATAGATGTTCCTCTTGCCAAATTCACAGAAAAATACATTTTGATAAAAAAAAAACTTTAAATTTATTGTGCGTTTTTCTTAGAGTAGGCACAGCTTTTCAGCTTAATACGGACTGCACGCCACTGCCAAACATGTAATATAAATTACTAAGCAGAAAATTAAAATTTGTTCATCAGAAGCAACCAAAACTCAACTCTGGTGTCATGAAAATTAAACAACTTTTCCCTCTGGAATATGTAGATCAACGCTCTATTTTCGGCTCACAGAGTAATTTCCATCATAATCTATGGGGCTATGATGTATTAATTTAGCTATTAAAAAATAAAACAAAATGCCTCACTTTTATTTCATATATTTTAAATGTTCAATAAGAAACACGATTTTTAACAAATACTTAACCTTTCACCGAGCTCCCGCAATTTAATACTTCCGTAGTGTGCCGAGCGTAAATTTGGGCCCAGCCTGCAGCTCACCGGCTGAACCTATTTTCATTACAATTTACTTATTTTTTCTCAAAATTATGTTTTTGTAAATTGTACCGTCTTACCAAATAATGTGTTTATATAATTATAAAAATTGTATACTTCTTTAACCGCCCGTCCGTTGGGTTATTATTCAAAAAGTAGGTAAAATAAACATCGGGATTTTGTATGACTAGTGACGTAACTTGTATGGGAGAGCCGAAAATACCCGAAAATATTCATTAGCTTCGGCTAACCTCGAAATGCTAAACGAGATGATGCAGGAACAAACTTGAGGTATACAAATGTTTTGTGGGTTTCGGTTATAGCTTTTTTGTACCTAGTTGCGTTCGGGCGATAATATAGTCTCTGTATCACGTACATTCCTATGGGTAGGGCAGTTAAGTAGTTTCCCCAGAATAGCTACTAATTAATATACAGAGAAATGATGTTTTTCTCTGCCATGTAATTAAAAAATATATAATAAAGAAATGCAAAAAAAAAAAAATTCTATAAAGCTAAATAAGTGTTCTTCACAATAAAAAATAAATTATATGAAGCTTTCCTGTAAATAAATACAGTACTATGGTTTTGAAAATCGGAAATATTTTTACTTCACCAATAACTTTGTGCGAGTGAAGTACAGAAATTTATTAATTCGTTATGAATACGTTTACAAGGAAATTTTTTTTAGTAATAGCTAAGAAATATATTTAGAATTACTGTAAATCACAATATACACATCGAATCAGTAACTACAAACATTTTATAAGGTACAAAATCCCACGAAAGTATGTTTTGACATTGCCGATCGGATACTCCGGCATTCAACGAAAATAAATTTTGCGGATCCAATGTGTAATTTCAGCGCACCAGAGGTAAAAAATCGGATGATCATCATTCCCTCAATGTCGTAAATGTATTTCCTCGAATACTGAAAGATGTTTTTGAAGACAAAAAATAGATTACATCACTGAAGAGATAAACCGATATAAGTGTGTTGTGGGCGTATCTGGTACGCCCGAAGTAAGGTCAATCTTACCTTACTTCGGGGGAAATTGATCAAACTTTTAAATATCTAAATTCTTTCTTGAATAGATGCTTCATTGACCTGTCTGGGGCCAAGGGATTGAAAGGTTTATGAAAATAGGCGACATCAGTTTTCTTTGAAATCGGTATAGTTCACACTTCTAGAAATTTCCTGTTCAGTGGGTTACAAAAGGAAATTTATTTTTTGATAGATTTAGTCATGTTTATATTTTAAAAACTGTTTTTTGTGTTTAATCTCGACTTCTGCAACCTTCATGTTGCTTTTTTATGTAAGTTTTGAAGATATTTTTTTATTGCTTAATTTTTATGTAAATTTTTTTGAATGAATAAAATGTTGTATTTTTTGTATAAGGTGGAATTTTCATTTTTAGTGAAACACACCATTGGAGACCTAATGTTCTTTCAAATGAATAACAAAAATTCTAAGTATAAAAAAAAAAAAAAACTACACCAAATTTTTTCAAACATGTATTTCTAATAGGTCAAGCATCAAATACGTTTTATTACTACCGGTTTTAATTCAGGTCTGAAAGGGTTAAGACTGTTTATTGGGTTTTTTCCTCTTAGTAGAAAACATCACATGCTGTGCAAAAGTTATTATTATACATGATAAAGACCATGGCCACTTGAAGCACTGTTTTTCGCAGAATTCAGCAATATTTCCCCGGTTACAGAACCTGTGTCGTGTTTGTTGCTAAAAATTACCCTTTTATATTACACACATTGAATTAGTGTGCAAATTTTTTGATTGCCACTGACAATGTACACCCTACCAAGTTATTTAATATAAAATTGTTGCAAAGGGTGACAATATAATTAAAAGTGAACAACACTAGGATTTGTTGCAAGTAAGTACCATAAACATAATTCATCTAATGAAAATGAAAGAAATTCATACGACCCTTTCAAAAAAAATGATGAAGAGTTGAATTTTTATTGTTAATCTGTTATTTAAACCAATAAAACATGTTAAATTATTATTTATTTTTCTACAATACATGGAAAACTTTTGTCACTCACTGCTAAAAAAATCTATTTACCCCTAACTTGGTAATGTTTATTGTGCTGCCAATAGTGCGTACATGCGAAGATGGACAGTCTTCACAATTTCCTTAAAAAATTGCAATAAATATAATGCTTGTCTGTTTGTTTCATATTTAGAAAAGAACTACATGAAAAATAAAATTTTGATAAAAACATAAGTTTTTCGGTATGGCATAAAAAAAAGTATTATTATTTAGATAAAATAAGGTATTTGGGTTGGAACTCTTGTACGGGTGCACATAATAAACATATCTCGAATCAAACCAATGAAATTAATCTTATAAAGTAGAAAATCTATTTGAATGTATCTAAAAGCTGACAAACTGTGAGTTCTTCTGATGAAATATGCAAAGTTTTTTTCTGTCTGGAATATCTAGTTCAATGCAATTATTTCAGCTCTTAACATCATTTTTATCATGAGCTATAAAGTTTTGAAATAACCTTTTAATTGTCTAATTACATATCTTTTAATGAATAATTACTATTCAACGAGAAAACTTGAAGTTCCGTAAACCCTTCTGGATAGAAGGAGAGAGGCTCCTCCCGTTAGTTCTCACTCCAGAAGATAGATGAAAACTTAAGTGGCAAACAGCTGAAGTGAGAAATGCCCATCTCATAAATGATTCCACTGAGAGGCAGCCTGGCTTCACGCTGTCTTGTACATATGGCCAATGAATGTCTGCTCCACTCATTTCCCGGCAGGATTGATGAGGTTCATAGGGTGGCTCGCAGGCCTAGATGCCCCCCTCCAACTTCCCTCACCATACAAAAAAAGAAAAAGCTGATTTTTGGAATTATTAAAGCTTATAAACCTCATTTTAATACATTTTTAATCATATTCGTAAAAAGCATTTACTTTGTGGCCGGCCATAATTATAATGTAAATCCATAAATTTGTTTTGAACCACTTCAATTTAATATAATAACCGACCAGAAGTCCGAAACCAGTCGATTATTATATTAAATTGATATAATAATCGACTGGTCACTTCAATTTAATATAATAACCGACCAGAAGTCCGAAACCAGTCGATTATTATATTAAATTGAAGTGGCAAAACAAATTTATGGATTTATATTATCTTTAATATAAAATAAGAAAAAGATAACGGTAGCAATGGGGACTCGAGCCTGTTATCTTTTTTCTTTTGTTTATCTTTTCGGTTTCATGTTTCATTTTGAGACTTGTTAATATTGTCTTCAATCATTAAAAAGAAGAAGTGTTGTAACTCAGGCAAAATCAGGTAGTAACTACCAGTGATACAATAAAATAAATTATCACTCACAGACATGGCTCTCAACTTCGTGGACTGGCTGCTCCTGTTCGCCTTCCTGGTGATCTTAGCCTTCTCCCTGGCCGTGTGGAGAAACAACCACTTCAAGCGGCGGGGCGTGCGCCACCACCATCAGCCGCTGCCCTTCTTCGGGAACATGAAGGAGATCTTCTTCCACAAGGAGCACTTTGTAGAGACACTCTTGAAGATCTACAATGAAAATCACGGCCAGAGGTGAGACATAAATGAAATGATTTGATAATAATTTATTTTCCTACTTTCCTTTACCACCAATATTTCGCGGCAGTTGGGATATTGTAGCAATGTAACCCGAAACAAACACTTTGTGAAAACACTGCATAGGGTATACATACAATAAACATCACAGGCAGAATTACGTTTAACCTTTGGAACGCCGAGCTCCCTCAGCCTAATATTTACGTAGTGTGCCGAGGGCAAAATTTTGCGTGTGGCCGGCCGTGCACCAACTAGTATAGTTTCGTAACAACTCACTTGTTTTTGCAAAATTGTTTTTGTAAATTGTAGCGTCTTGTCTCGCATTTTGGAATTAACATTGCCCGTCCTTTGGGTTATTATTCAAAAAGTAGGTAAAAAAAACATTGAGTTTTATTTAGAGTATTTAGAGTACCACTGACTAGTGACGTAACTTGTATGGGAGAGACGAAAATACCCGAACACATCCGTTAGTTTCGGCTGACCTCGAAATACGAGATGACGCAGGAACAAACTTGAAGTATACAAATGTTTTGTGGGTTTTGGATATAGTTATTTGTACCTGAACGTACGGGATATGGCTTGTTGCGTTCGGGCGATAATATAGCGGCCGTATCACGTACGTTCGTATGGGTAGGGCGGTTAAAGTCTCAGTGACTTGAGTGGCCAAGACCTAAATGTTAATACATAATTACATGATTAATATTCTCAGGTACACGGGATTCTTCGCATTCACAAAGCCAATCATCGTGGTGCGAGACTTGGAGCTCATCAAGCTAGTGGGGGTGAAGGACTTTGATCATTTCATCGACCACAAGGTCTTCATGGACGAAGAGGCCGAACCACTATTCGGCAGTAACTTATTCTTCCTACGAGGTAAGCTGTCTTCATTTAAATATCCTATCGGACAATATAGAAATAAAACAAAATATTATGTAAATCAATGACTTTTTGGCAGCTTTGTTTAAGTTTATTTTTAAAGTAGCAAAAACTTTTCAACGATGAGCTCTGGCGCCAAGAAATCTGCACTGGTCTGTCTGGAATATGTAGATGGAAGCAATCTTTTTCAACTCGCAACTTATCCATTATGAGCTACGAACCTTTGAAATATCCATTTAACTGTACAAAAATAAGACGCAATGGCATATTGCTTGTTTAATAAGAAAAAATAGTTTTGAAACTTGGGTGAAGCGGGATAATAACTACTATTATAATTCAGTTCGAGACCAGTTCTTATCGATTGGGAATGCTGACTTAAGTTAATATGCATTAACTCCACACAGGGGGCCAATTTCCCTCAGGGCCTATGTCATCTTTGGGGATGGTTGTGGGGGGTCTCTAAAGGAAAGGAAGGAGAAGAAGTTCTGGGGTGGAAAGGGGTATGAAGGGTGGGTAGGAATCTGAGGGTCAGTGTGTCCAATAGTGACAGACGTATTAATCCATCCCTCCCACTGCGATACAAGGCGATGGGTTGAGACAGTCCGGCCAAAGAGGTTCTCCCTCAACCGGCCTCTCCCAACCTGGCCCACCACGTGGTTGGTCGGCAGAAGTATCCGCCGCCAAGACCTGGACAAATCCCACCCCATGAACCTGAGTACCCCTGCCAAATTGTCAAATATAGCGAACCACTTGGGGTGACCTATGGCAGAGGTGTTATCCAATTAATGGTTTCCGGGGCTGCGGTACCCATACCCGCCTCCCAAATTGTGAACATATTTGTTACAGGACAAAAGTGGAGAGATATGAGGTCAGCATTAAGTCCCGCCTACACAAGCTCCAAGATGAAGAGCATATTCCCGTTGGTGTCCGAGTGCGGAGAACAAACTAGAGATTTCCTATTGAAATTGGCTAAAAAAAAAGAAAGCGGTAAGTTTTAATTTACATTTTATATGATTACTGCACAAGAGTCTCAACTACCCGGAGACAATCAGATACACTAAGTACCTGGATATTTGGATCTATAATAAATGGTCAACTTTTCTGTAGATCTGGTAACTAATAACGGCTAAAGCCATGTCAATTTTTAATGGTGGTTCATCACAAGTTCTTTCCCCTCCCCACTTCCTTCAGCCTCAAATTATATCCCAGATTGAGGATTCTATAGTTCTACTGGCTCCGGGATCGGGACTCTTGTTTAGAAATCATATAAAAAGGGTGTTAGTCAGACACTACCTAAAGCATGACAAAAATAAAATTAATATATTATTTATTAAAATTACATATTAAGCAAACCATATAATTTTTTTAAATTACTTTGCCCTCCCCCGGGTTTCAAGTCTGCATACTCTGGGCCAGGAGCCAAAAAGCTTACCGCTCTGCAACGGAGATTGTCATAAAGTGATGTTGAGTGGCAAATATTTTATCTTTATGTATCAGTAAATAACATATTTTGCATGAATTTGTCTAGTGCTAATATTGTTTGCATTGTAGAAAACATGTTTTTTCAGAAAAAGAAATGCCAGAGATAGAAATAAAGGAGATGTTCACCCGGTACACGAATGATGTGATTGCTTCAACTGCGTTTGGATTCAAGATCAACTCTTTTGAAAATAGGGAAAATGAATTCTTCGTGATGGGAAAGAAAGCGACGAATTTCAGCGGCTGGCAGTTCCTCAAGTTTCAAGGATACGCTACTTTTCCAAAGCTGATGAAGGTAACTTCATATTTGCCTAATTAATGAATATAAAATAATTTTAAAAATACATCATTTTGCATATTATCTTAACTATAAAACAGAAATCAGTTTGTATGTCTTACTAAAGCATTTGCAAAGGGTGAGCTCTGACATCATGAAATTTGCACAGCTATGTTCTTCTTTCTGGAGGGTCTAGGTCAACACAACTATTCTTGCAACATCATTTTAATCATGAGCTATGGAATACGAAAAATTAATTCAACTGTTATTCAATTGATCAATATAAAAACAAATTTCTAAAAATGTGTTCAAATAAACAAGGATCTCCCTGACATTTTTTAATTTTTTTTATAGATGTTGAAATATCAGTTTTTTTTTTTGAAGTTTGTTTTCATAGTTAAATCAACTCTTAGTTTGATTTTAATAAATCCCACCAAAACGACCGGAATCCAAGCGGTAAGTGGTGGAGGGGTGCATGACGTTACACAAACGTCACACGATCAAATGGAATGAATTTATAGAAAGATTTTACGTACGAACAGCCGCATAACATTGATCTAATGATATCAACCAAATAGGTAAAAAAAAATTAAAACCCAAAACAAAATTCAAAAACCAAAACAAAGTTCACCGGGGACATTTTTTGCCCCAAGGTACGTGCTGTTACATCCTTATAAAGGAGAGGGGGTGTTGAAAAAAATATACTTGAAAAGTGGGCAATGGACCCAAAAGGGTTGGGAACCTCTGCTCAAGATGGATAAACAGTGCCCTCAGCACTACGCGCATGTATATTATGTGTGTTCATTTTTATTAAAAATATAAGAATATCATAAAGATTGGGACGTACACCCATTATCCTACAAACATCAGGAATGCGGTAAAAAGGTTAAGAAGATACAGTTTTTTGTGGTTGAAATAACATTTTGTTTTTGTCGTTTTTTAGCTTTTCAAGCTGCCATTGTTCCCGCTCGACGTGGCGACATACTACAGGACGCTAGTCCACGAAACGATGGCCAACAGAGAGAAGGAGGGTATTGTTAGACCAGACATGGTGCACCTCCTGATGCAGGCCAAGAAAGGCTCTCTGCAGTACGACACCGACCTAACCACCACTGATGATGCGAGATTCTCCAATGTGCAGGGACACACAGGACTTAATAAACCTGATGTTCATAAAAGAGGTAAATAATTTTAACCCTTTAGTACCGTACGTATATTTAAAAATAGACATTTCACAATTTTTTCATTCCTTTCATTTTCATTGGATTTTAGCAACTTGTTCAGGCGGTAGCCATGTTTATATTTTGAAAGGTGATTTTTGTGTTTAACCGCCCTATACCTACGAACGTGATACGCAAACTTTGATTGTACCATTTTGCGCTATCCGGCATCACGTATGCGTTTAAGAAAAAATAATATATCTCATAACTACAAACCGTAATGACCACGTGTGCGTCCCAACAATACGGGACATCAAGTCTAAACAAGTAGTTCTTCAAGGACAGGCGGTGGCTAGTTTGACAAAATATGATCAGGTATGAGTATGACTAACATTGTATTGATAATCTAGACCAAAAAAAAGTGATTACTTTTTGCCTATTTTTGAGAAAATTACCTGAAGGTAGGGCCGGTTAATTTCGATTGCGCACCTTTAAAATTGTTATTTTTAATGCTAATTTTGAAGGTACGTTTTTTTTAATGCAGTTTTTTTTTTAAATTAACCCTCTCTTGCCAGTGTTGTCAACTGATTTGATATGTCCTTCATTACGTAAATATCTTTGTAAATATACTAAACACAGAGTTCATATTTTGAGTGTACCTCAGGAATACATTTATGTATTGAAAAATAATTAAAATATACAAGTAAGATGTACTAAACATTACTGCTCACCTTTCCAATGAAATAAATACTCGTACTTGCAATAGCTTAGAATGTGTGGATAGTTTAAAATATTTAGGAATCATTATTGACAAATTCCTGCTTGCCTAAAGGGACAAGGAATATTAAAATATTCATTTTTATCCAACTTAAAAATTACAAAATTCTATATGTGTACCCTGTGCACTGAGCGAGGGGGCTCGGAGGATTTTCTAGCACCGTAAGAGAAGGGTTAATAAAAAGTGGTATTTTTTGTATTCAGTGTATGATTTGTAAACCTTAGAGACCTAATGTTCTTTCAAATGAAAGTAGCAACAACTTCTAAGGTTTATTTTATTTTTTCTTATAATAGTATATATATTTTTTTGTAAGAACAGGATGGAATAAATAAAACAGGTTTTATAGTTTGTCAATGTACCTCACCAACAAAAGAGACTGGCTCTTGTGCGTGATGTGGGACTTACACTTGCTCGTACAACTCTTTTGGTTATTATATTTTTGTTACATGGTGTTATATCAGAAAATTAACGAGTGTACGACTTTTAGATAATGGCACAATCTGATGAGAAGTTGTAAACTTTTATGTATGTATTATAAAAATTAATAAAAATAAACTACTGACGCCAACATTTTTCAAACAATTAATGTTCCAGAGTGGTAGATACTCTCGGTATCGCCCTGGTGAAAAACCACCATTCCAAATAGAAACGTTGTTTTAAATGGCATTGGCAGTAGACATGGGCAAAATTGAATATTTAACAATATGAAAAAATTCAATCTCGTAACATACTCAGTCTAATTCTCAATTACACGGAATTAATTCTTGATTCCTTAGGCTTTGCATCCATATTTCTCATGCGCGGCACAATAATTTTTTTTATTGTCTGCATGAATTAAAGGAATCAATTAAATTAATAAATTCATAAGTCATGGGAAATAAGACTGAATCGATTCACTACTGCAAATGAATCTGCCCATGTCTAATTAGCAGTATTTGGTGACCACATCTGAATAAACAGTCTTTCCCAACCTTGCGCTTCCCCCATTTCCTTCCACTCCCCAATCCCATCAGCTTCATAACATACCCCAAATGGGGATCCTATAGACCAATTGACTTTGGACAGTCGGAACATTTGTGTGGTATTCCAATTAAAATTTTTATTTTATAAATAATGTTTTTATTAAGTTCCGCAAGTATTTTAGTTTTTATTATTGTGACAGCTATTTAGGCGTTCGAAACCATTTTCAAACTGTGGTTCCACATTTTGATGACTTATAATATGATTTAAATTAAAATTGGGTGGGAGTAATTAAAATCATGTAAGTAGTTACAATGTGGCCTAACCACAGTTTGAAAATGACTTCGAACACCGAAACAGCTGTCACAATAATAAAAACTAAAATACTTGCAGAACAATAATAACATTATTCAATTTAATTTATTTCACATTTAAAAAATAGGAATTTATTTCCTACTGGGACTGTAGAAAAACACATAATTTAAAAAATAAAAAGAAATATGCCAGGTTCATAAAAATAAATTAAAAAATTTTGCAGATGCGGCGGTCCAAAAAAATGCACCTCATGTTAATAAAATACTTTACGTTAATAAAAAAATATACTTTACGTTAATAAAAATACGTAAATATGTAAGGGGAATTGACGCCATCTAATGTTGTTAGTATGATATGACGTATGTCAGTATGAAAGAATTACCGAAAACTGTTTTTCTCAACAGAATGGACCAACGACGAGATCACGGCCCAGGCGGTGGCGTTCATGATAGCTGGATTCGGGACGCCGTCGTCCCTGCTGTGCTTCATGGCCTACGAACTGGCGAGACACCCAGAGGCTCAAGCTAAACTGCACGATGAAATTGACGAAGTCTACGCAAAAACCAATGGAAAACCCTCGTATTCAGATCTATCTAACATGAAATACATCGACATGGTCATATCAGGTATGAATATAAAAAAAAATTAAACTAAAATTAGACTAAATTCACATACTTACCTAGGATTTGAGATTTCGCACATCATTGTGGATGTCATCTAAATCTACACTTTTAGCATGAGACCAATATCATTATTAAACGTAATTGATATAAAACGTAAGTTCATAACTTTCAAATTTGAAATATCACTAACATTTTTGACGTTTTTAAAATAAATTAAGAATTATTTTTTAGCACCATAGATTATGGTTAGAACAAAAGAAAATAATTGTTGCACTATTCGTATTGCACCTGTCGTAAACCTTTTTTATTTTGTTTTTTTTTCAGAGACCTTGAGACTTTGGCCTCCTGATGGTTTTCTGGAGAGAGTTTGCGTCAAGCCATACACGTTTCCACCACAAAATGAAAACTCCTCAAGGAAATTGCATGTAACTATATAATATATCATTTTTTTTTCAATTTTTCTAATAAGACTCCGAGCGGTAAACCAACGGAGGAAACGCAGGTAAATCACTCTTTGGGTAAACTGGAGAACGGGAAAATTACATTCGATTTTGATTGATTGTACAAATTTAGCTAAAAGTAAAAATGCCTTCCCTTATTTTATGCCTAAGGAAACTTGGAGATGTTCTGTGTTTTAACTATTTTATTCCTTTGCTAGATTGCTGTTGGTGACGAGCTTCTGATTCCCATATTTTCTATTCACCACAACCCAGATTACTTCCAAGATCCAGAAAAGTTCGATCCTGAACGGTTTTCTGAAGAAAATAAATCTTTAATTAAACCGTTTACATACATTCCGTTTGGAATTGGACCTCGTCTATGCATAGGTAGTACATTACTTTATTTTATTCTATAAATTAAAAATACTAACTTTTGATAATAAATATATTTTTATGAACCTTTCAGGCGCAAGATTTGCTCTTATGGAAGCGAAAGCAGTCTGGTTCCACGTTTTAGCACACTTCGAACTGGTTGTCACTGAGAAAACAACGATTCCATTTGCTTTGGCAAAGGATACGTTTAATATGCACCCAGAATCTGGGTTATGGCTAGGACTAAAAGTGAGGAAAACTCAATAAAACTTCATAATAATTCCTACTACTTGCTGACTAGCGGAACTTTCCAGTGTCGCTTATGGATAAATTATTTGTGTATTTTTTTTACTAAATGAGAAAAGCGTTTTTCATATATTTTCTCAACTTACTTGTAATGTATTTAATTTTAAAAGATTACATTCTTATAATAAAATAAAATGCCTAGCGCTTTAATTTTGTAGCTAAGCCATACCTTATTTTCTTTCAATACCTGTTTTCCGATTTGAAATATTATAATGACTATAACCACTGAACAAGAAATTCCCAGAAGCGCGATCTGTGCTGAATTGAAGGAAAACTGATGTCGCCAATTTACATAGTACGTTCGACTCCTTAGGCCCAGAAAGGCCAATTAAGTTGGTTATTCGGAAGTAAGGGGAAAATGACCTTACTTCGAGCATACCAGACATGTCCGAACACTATGGTTATCTCTTCAGCGACTATAACGTCTTAAGTTGCGTATTGGTCTGCCCTTTCTCGATCGAGGAAGTTGCAAGTTTAATTTGTACTTTTTACATTTTCAAAATATTATTAACCTACCCTTTGCTAGAAGGAATAATTCGAAAAAAAGGCAGAAATATAAACCTTTTATTTTTAATTGCTAGTAATAGAAATGACATTACCGTCGTGTGGTTTATTACTGTTTTTCAGACAGTTTACATTATAATGAGATGATTAACAGTTTTAATAAACATAATAGTGGAAAGTACGATTATTTGCTGATGATACACTCATATACATAATTGGAGATAATTATGAGGAATTATGAAATATTTTGAATAATGAACTAGAAAATCTATCAAGATGGCTAAAAATTAACAAACTAAAATTGAATACAAAAAATAGAAAGTGTACGATAATTGGACATAAGAAGACATGAAGCGAAAGCAAAATAAAAATTGATGTTTAAAATATTGAAAATGTAAATGATATGAAATACTTGGGAGTTTTATTAATAATAATAATAATAATAGTGTTTTATTATCTTCTTTTTTTATAATAAAATAACAAATAATGGTATCGAGTACGTCCAAAAATCTCCAGAAAGACGACACTTACAAGAACGTGTAAGGAAATTAGGCTACCGAAAAAGAACAAAGCCAATACGCAAAAGAGTATATTTTATAAAGGTATGAAATGCTTCAATGCTCTGCCGGGCCCAATAAAAATTGCACCAATTAATTAATTTAAAATAGATTGTAAAATGAACATTAATTTAATGAAGAAAAAAATCATTAGTTTTTAAATTATCTATATGTAATAGTATATGGTAAGAGTTGTAATTAATTTTTTTGTAAAGTTAAATGTACAAGTAACTAAAATAAAATAAAATATATATATATGGGTACGTCAGTGGCGTGAATTGTCATATAATCAAAGGTAGGTTATGTGTATTAGTGTAATTTATCAATTTAGGGTATAAATTGTACAATTGCGTATTAAAAAATGGCCTTTTACTATCATTTTCCATTGTTTGTTGTGACTAACTGAAAAAAAAACTTTTCATGATTCGTTTTTCTCAGGGTAGGCACAGCTTTTTAATTTTTATGTATTGCACGCCATTGAGGTACATATATGATATGATATAATATTTGTAACAAAATTTAATTGATAGTTTTTTTTTCGGTTCAGGCTTCCCGCTTGAGTTGATAAGCGCGTATTATTACATCAGTTGCCCATTAAAATTATTCAATTGTTATAATATATTATGCATGTACATATTGGGACATATGACATAGGACCTTGACTGAAGTTCCAGAGATATATTCTAATATTTTTAAGTTCAAATGCACCGAAGTAGCTAAACATCTCTTTCAAAGTGATTTTAAAAAGGGCAAAAAAGATTAGGAGAGCAGGTATTAATTTATTATACATGTTGAATGATGTTGATTTTTTTTATTTCATATATTATTCGTAAGTACCTACAGCCAGTCTGAGGGTTGTGATTTGTGATGCTGATTGTAATGTTTTAGAACTAACATAAATTGCTTTACAGGTCTCGCAAGAAATAATAATAAAATAATAATGCCTACAAAATTTATGATGAATAACGGCTCATTTAATAAAACATTACTAGCACAATTTAATAAAGAATGGACAGATTGTTCTAGTTGTACATTTCAGATTAACTTAATTTTCGCTAGTCGAAATCTAACATTGTTGTCATTATCATAAAAAAATTACGAAAGGTTATATTGAAAATTATTTGCAACCAATTATTTTACGGCTATGCATATAATATATCGTCGCTGCATATATAATATAGCTTATGTGACGTTTCGTACATTCTGAGATGATCGAATAAAAACTGTTTTAAAAAATAATTGTGAGGCTAGATTTGAAAAAATATTTTTTATAATTATTAGGCAAGCTTTCCAGCTTCACAAATCTATTCTTTTTAGCAAATCTAGTCTTTGCAATTATTTTTTAAAACAGTTTTTATTCGATTATCTCAGAATGAACGAAACGTCACATAAGCTATATAATATATGCAGCGACGATATGTATATATTACGATCCTTGGAATGAAGTGGTAAAATATGGAATATAGTTTACGGTGTCCCACCCCTCGAACTATGAACTTTTATAACATTTTTCAAAATAGTGAGAGCTTATCGTAGTTTTTAAATAATAATTAGTGTCATAGTTAGATTATAACTGTTTTTATAATCGTTAATAGTAAAGTAATTAACAATTTTCCAAAATAATAATATGCAAGATTCTTATTGTCGTTTTATGTGGGTATGTAGGTAAGTAAGAAATTAAATTATTTTTTATTCTGTGGAATTGTTTTCGATTCCCTCTTCCACCTACTAGTTTCCTTATTTTTCGCGATTCGTGAACTTGTACGAAGTTAGTTGGAGTGATGTCGCTGCGCAATTTTTATGTTAAATCTTCGATATTGATGTGATTGCGGACAGAATATACCCACATAAAGCCATTGTGATTGTCAATCAATATATTATTTTATATATTCATTATAAACGGCACCATAATGACCAAGAAGGAAACTGGTTTGATTGTTAGCGGAGTATTCGCGCCATTGATGGGAATTATGAGATTCGGTGATGTTAGTACGGACAATAACATATTTAAACTCCATTACAGAGTAACTGTTGTGTTGTTATCCGTATTTACACTAATGATATCAAGCAAGCAATTTTTTGGAGAACCGATTCATTGTATAGGTGACGATGTCAAACACAAAGATGCCACCAACAGCTACTGTTGGCTTTATGGAACTTACACTGTGGAAAAACATCTCAAAGGTAATATTTTTTGTAACGCTAATTGGAGAAAGAAGTAGTTTTTGACCTACTCATTCTGGTCGCACCATTCAAAAGAACGTCACAGAGTTGATGTTTTTAGGAGCTATGGTATGAATTTTTTTATTGGAATTTTTTTGTCTAGATAGAAACTAACTACACAATTGAATAAAAAAATGTCTCCAGTAATAATATTATGCTTAAGTCTTCCTTGGATGTAATATGTTAAGCCCCATGTAAAACTTTCTGGACCCCCTTTGCCCTCTTTCGTAATCCCTAGGCACATGGTGAAAATCATGTTTGAAGTGGCCAAGGCCTGAATGAAATTATATGAAAAATGATAAGTAATTTATAATACAGTAGTAGATTTGATAAGGAAAAGTTTCATGGTTATTTCATAGCTAAAATTAATGTTTTTGGTTCATTGTCATAATGTGTTGTTGTTCACATTGTTCGGGCCCCAAAAGATGTTGTCAGACTGATGTTTTCTAAACCATAGAATCTTTATCTAGATTGATTGGTGTTTCAGGTGTGGTAGGTACCAACATGGCTCACTTTGGGGTGGGACCCCATGTCCCAGGTGAAGAGGCAGAACTGAGCCACCAGTACTACCAGTGGGTCTGCATCATCCTGCCCCTCCAGGCCTTCCTGTTCTACCTCCCCCACGCCTTGTGGAAGTTATTTGAGGGCGGGAGGATTAAAGGCCTTACCGATGGTCTCAGTGAGTATTACATTTTTTTAAAGTTATGGAATACTTTTGTAGGAGAGTTGTCTAACGGATCTGGGTGGCGGCTGAAATTAGTGAAGACTACCACCCTCACTTTTCACACAAAAATGCCATAAAAATATTATACTTTGATAATAATATCACTTCAATAATAAGGAATTCCCGTGAAAAATGTTATGGCTTTAAAAATATATATTCATATAGATCAGCAAACGCCTATTCTGAATATTTGAGCATTATTATATGTAATTATACATAGATATTTAAAAGTGAATAAATAATAATCTCATCAAAACATCTTGTTATGATGGTACCATTGTATTTGGAACGTCGCATGTGTATTCTATTTTTGGATTAGTATGGAAATTTTTATTTTTCGATTTTTTTCGAAAATTTTTTGTTTTGGCGAAATTTAAGCTTAATTTGGGTGACTTTTATTGTTCAATATAAAAAATAAAACTATTATTAATGACATAAGTTACTATTCATGAGCAAACCAATTATCAATATGAACATTATGATAATGTTATTGCTCAATAGTATTATTATGATAATGTTATTGCTCAATACTATTATTGTGATAATATTATTTCTCAATACTATAATTATGATAATGTTATTGCTCAATACTATTATTATGATAATGTTTTTGCTCAATACTATTATTATTATTTAAGTTAAAGTTTCTAAAAAGGTACATAATGTTATTACTTACGTTTAGTTATGGTTTACTATGAATAAAATATAAAATTATGTACGGTAATGCTCATCCTTGTTCATCATTTCATATTCTAACCTCAAAACCGACCAGCCATAGATTTGGAGCATTTTGGCGGACTTTGAAAAATTGAAACTTTAAAAATTATTTTAACTATGAAAATTAACTTTAGAAAAAAAAACAAAATATACTGGTATTTTAGTTCGAACTTCATTATTGATAAGAAAAAAAAATTGGACTGGAGTTCCTTATTGTAAAATTCCTTTGTGGCATCATTTAAAAAATAAATCATAATAAAACAATTTGTTTTATTATTTAATATAATATCACTGAGTGGAATAAACCCTCAGTATCACCCTGGTGAGAGACAACCATTGAAAATCGAAATGTTGCTAGAAATGGCTTAACGGGGAGAGGAACGTCGGAGAGTTATTTAATTCAAAATAATGATAATATTATTGTGCAATATGATAAACATGGTGTTTTTAAAGAGAAAAATATTTATTACGTTTTTTTTTTATTTGCATGGGCTTCGCATTTATCAATCAGAAATATTACACATTTCTGACTGTTCTACGCATGTTTTACAAAAACATTTAAAAAGTTGAATATCCTTAAAAAATGCTGTGAAGGTTTTTCTGTAACTTGTCGATAAGATAAATTTAAAAAAAAGAACAGTGTGTGGTTTAATTTTTTTATGAACACTACGTAACTTTAATATTTTTTTTTTTCTAATGCGGATTACAAATCTTTGGTTATGTTTATTTACAAAAATGCAACGATAAAGGATTAAGAATACTTTTCTCCACTGTAAAAATCATATTCGTATTTTAAATATTTTGTAAAACATACAATGGGATGGTCAGAAAAAGTAATATTTCTGATTAGATTTTGATAAATACTAAGCCTATGTAAATTTACAAAATATTTAACAAATATTTTTCTATTTAAAAACATTATGTTTATCGTATGGCGTAATATTACTATCATTATTTCGATTTAATAAATAATAAATCCAACGTCCCTCTCGCCCTTAAACGATCTTTAGTGAATAGATCTGAAAGGCCACTTATTTCTCAACCTTCCTCTTTTCTTTCCTCTCCCACTCCCTTCAGACTCACAACATTTCCCAAATATAGCCTAGAAAAAATCGTTGAATAACAATGTATGTAATGCTTAGGAAATCGCCACACAGTTGTAGTGTAAAATGTTTCAGAAATGAAGGTCTGTGAGCAATTAATAATTTAACCCTTAATGACAATTCCAGATTCACCGGCGATGCCGACGGAGTGGGATGAGGAGCGCCGGCTGCGACTGATCAAACATCTCATCGACACCAACTTATTCACACGGAACTTCTTCGCTTACCAATTTTTTCTCTGCGAGATGCTGAACTTTGGCAATGTCGTAAGTATATTTCCCTTTAAGGCGTGCCCAAACAACCGGCTGTCCCGAACGGAGCCAGAAATGTGGCCCACAAAATATTTAATAGTTCTCTTTACCGAACTTTTATAAGACTTTTAATCTTTGGAATGCCGAGCTCCCGCAATCTAAAACTTCCGTGGTGTGCCGGTGGTAAATGGTAAATTTGCGCACAGCCAAATCTATTTTCGTAATAACTTAGTGTTTTTTAAAAATGATATTTTTGTAAATTGTACCTGTAATGTGTTTATATATGTATTTATAAAAATTGTATATACGAGGGCTGGGAGTAAAGTTCACTGTCTTCGGGGGTGATTCAAGTAAAAGATAAATATTTTTTTCGATATGCCAACATTTAACCTCTGGAATGCTAAATTCCCGCCAAAAACAAATCCACTCATGTGCCAATGGTAAAATTCCTTGTTGCGCACCATGAGCTAGATGACAGTAATTTTGTAATTATTCATCGTTTTTTTGCAAAGTGTTTTTATAAATTGTACTGCCTTGCAAAAAATAAATAATGTATATATATATTTATAATGTATCTATTAGTGGCATGCATTACTCTATGACTAAATGAAGGCTGTACGTAGTTTTTCACTTGGGTAAAAAATATTGTCCATTGAATATTTGTAAATGCCCATTTTATTATCATATTTCACCGATTGTTATGGCGAACTGAATAAATAAGCCTACAAGTTACAAAATTCATGGAAAAAAAACATTTTCCCCACAAATTCATCACCTTTTTTAATATTTCTATAATTTCTTAGGGGTCGTTTTTGTTGGGGTGGGTACAGCTTTTCAAACTTTATTAACTGCACACTACTGGTATCTATCATGCATAAGCAGTTATAAAATCAGCTACTTATATTCAGATAAATGATTTTTTTCTCCCTCATTTTATAAGCTAAAGTTTTATTGAAATCCAATGATATATTTATGGTTTTATTATCTTTGGTTGTGGGACGAATCTGACTTACTTCTTTAGCCTATCAAATCTTGTTTTATTCCAAGCCTGATGAAATTTTTCGCACTAGACCTTCAAAACAAGCGGAAGGTCACTGTCATCCGGACACCATGTATACATTAACAATATTATGTATTTATTGTGTGGCCCGAGGCCATTCCTCTTCCTCTGGGGAACCCCTAAAGTTGGACTTTTTTTTGCATATTAATAAATTTGTGAAACTAATTTTCAGGTTCTCCAAATTTTATTCTTGGATAAGTTCCTAGCAGGGATGTTCAGTGGCTATGGCGCCACCGTGATCGCTTACTACCGCAATCCCCTGGACACCTCCATCGTCAACCCCATGGAGCACATCTTCCCCAAAGTCACCAAGTGCCTCTTCAAAATCTACGGAAGCTCCGGAAGCATCCAGACCCGAGACCTCATGTGCATTCTCCCCCTGAACATAATAAATGAAAAGGTCTTCATCTTCATGTGGTTCTGGCTCATCTTCCTAGCCATTGTATCAGGCTTGGCTTTAATCTACCGTTTCTTTGCGCTAACATCTCCATGTTTGAGGGCGTACATCATCATGACACAGGCCAAATTGGTTCCCAAGTATCACATCTATCAGATAATAGCCAAGTTTCGCGCGGGCGATTGGTTTGTCCTCCACCTGATCGGCAAAAATGTTAATTGCTTTGTATTCAAAGATTTGATCTCTCTGTTGGGACAGGAGCTCGAAAAAACAAATAATAAGAAGGATTGTGATATGATATAATGTATCTATCGCCTGTTGTAAAACATGCTTAGAACTATAACTTGGGTTATAAACATTTTAAAGTTTCATCGCTTGTTCTAATATTTTATAAGCATATCTTGTCATAATACTTAATGTTGGATTTATTCAACTGAGCTTTCGTTAACATTCCCAACTATTCTTACTAATGTACTATTTGTGTTATACGAGTATTTTACTTATTAGGGGTTAAGAAACCTATTTTTTGTTTACTATAATTTGTGCTCGAGGTAGCTAGATCAATAAATGTGATTAAGGTAAATATGTTGTCGCCGGTGGCGTGCATTGCTCTATGACCACAGGTAGGCTGTGTGTGGGTTTTCAAGTTGGGGTATTAATTATGCATAGAGTATTTGAAAATAGCCATACTTATATTTTCTCCCACTGTCTGTTGTGGCCAACTGAATAAATCAGCGTAGGTACAAGTTCCTTACAAAATTCATGGAAAAAATGCATTTTAATCAGATATTTGAGCATATCAATAAGGTACCTAACGATCATTTGCATTTTGTTCTAAACTTTAATGCAATTATTTTCGGTATGACAACTTCTATGTAGAAAATATAAATTTTTTTTTAAAAATCTGATATATATTTTCCATGCAGAAACTATCATAGCGACCGCAGTTGCTCTCAAATTAAAAAAAAAAAACAGCTTAATTAGTCATTTGTTTTTAAGGTACGTTTTTCTTAGGATAGGCACAACTTCTCCGACTTTTTGGACTGCACGCCACTGATCGTCGCCATACTGCTATAACTTTATAATAGACAAATGAGTAATTATAAAGAAGAGTGATTTAAATATTTTTGCTTTTTTTTGTATTTGTCATAATAAAAATGCCTTTGGTCTGTTAGACAATGTATATTTAGCAGACATGCAGAATGTCATTTAGAACTCAATTATACAAAAAAGAAGATTATTTGCAGTTATTCTCATTTGTGGCGATGATTTGGCTTCTTTTTTTTTTATTGGAAAATAATGAATAATCAATATGTATATGTAAGTCTACATATGTAAATTGTTTTCGGTTGATTTTAACAATTTTTTTTAATTAAAAATAAATTTACAGTGATTAATAACACTGTTATTGATATTATATGACTTGATGATAATAAAATTACCCTTCAAGAAGTATTAATGCAAATGTCAAACACATACCTAGTAGTAATGAGTTATTTATTTTTTAGCGAGATAACATAAAAACCTCACATAGTCTGATTACTGTATTTAAGGCAACACATCATTTCTTAATGAAGACTGATTTTAAGTAGTTATGAGGACACTTAAATTGTGTTCAGAGTTGTCCAATTGTAGTACAAAGAAAAGCCAATTATTATGTAAATAATAACTACAATAGTATTCCTTACTGTAACTTGTGCATAATGTATAATACTATTCAATAGTAAATTCAGTTTTACCCATCCTGACTCTGCGAGGCGTGCAACGCATGACCTAGATGAGTGCGAGCGAGAATCAAGCAATAGTTAACACCAAGCGAAAGCCCAAAATATCACGGTCGCAATTTCGTTTGCTCTTTCAGCTGCAAAAAATATTTGTTGGTTGGGAACTGCCTTGAACTTTAGAAGCACGGTGTGTGGACCGGGCTAATAATTTTGATGAGCTCTACTTAGCATTTCTATTTTTGTAATTGAAAATTGAGTTACACAAAATAAATACTATATAAAATCTCCTGTCTGAGAATTGGTCATAAGAATCAACCTCGAAGTTCCTTTTATAATAGGTTTGTCGTAAATTATCCTGGAATATTAAAATGTATTAAATACAAATGTAATGTGTCTTTGCATCAGTTACATCGGTTAATACGATTATCATTACATTCCGTCTTCTGGAATAAATTGTTGATAAGTTCTTACCCCCATCTGCTGTATGATACAAAAACAGTTTCTAGAAAATAATTTTAATTTCTGTTATACTTAATATAAGTTTTAGCAAGTAAATATCTCTTATTTGTGTAAGTTGATTTGAACTCCCCTAAGAATATATTACTTAACCTTTTTACCGCACTGCTCTCTGTTCACCGCCATAAATTAATGAGCCCATATATGTATAGGCTGAATATTTATACTATTTACACATATTATGCAAAAGCGTCAAATGGATTACCAGATATGTAATGATGGTGTAATGGCTAATTTCTGATTGGTTCAACAATAATACATAAAACCAAATCTGATGTGAGATGTCTCAAACAAAAGTGTTTTTGTTATTTAATTTTTACGTAATAAATGTGTTGAACCTTAATACAAATTTTGTATGTTTTTTTTAGCAATATCTTGTAAATAAAAATGTTTTATAGCAGAAATTGCCACCAAACAATATGCCCGCGTATATTATGAAGTAAAAAAAAAAATTGATGATTTGAACCGCTATTCTTCTGTTCCACCTGTGGCGCCACCAAACCAAAATTATCGGACTCCATGGTCAAGGGATAAGGTCCCTCGACTACGAATCCTGAGGTCGCAGGTTCGAACGCTTGCATGCACAAATAAATTTTATTTAATTGAATTGTGTTATATCACATTTTTTCGTATAATATTATCTATAGTAAACTTGTGGCACGTTCCATACTGGTTTATACTCAGTATTGATTGCCCTGGTGAAAGATCACCATTCAAAATAGGGAATTGTTTTATCAGTATTCACTTTCAAACTTAAAATACACATTTTTTTTAAAGTTCATTTTCATAGTTAAATTAATTCTCGAAGTTAGAATTTTTTTCAACGCTGCCAAATAGGGCAGAATCTGAGAGGTAGCAGGCGGAGACGTGTGTGACGTCATCTGTTCTGAACGATACCCGTCAGAAGGACAATTTATATGGAGATTTTTTTATTCTCCAATAAGAAATTCCAGAACTCGGCCCTGACCAGTTGAATAGCGCTCTATGGAGGTTCCCTCACCCGGTGACGGCTCTGTGGTGCCACAATTTTGTAGCGATATCACCATCGACACATGGCCAGAAAGTTACTGGTTGCTTCCAACAGGCACCCCTTTACCCATGTGTTCCCCCTTGAACTCCTGATTCGCCCGCACGTCCTATGAAAAAGTTGTTATATGTTGAAGCTGCTGATAATTCTGTTGGCCGCTCTAGTGCCTCATTTGGTTGCTTATAGACATTAATGTGGTGGCGCCACACCGGTGTCCCGATGAAATTAACATTCCCAGGTTATGGATAACCTGACAATATTTGAATTTCTCCTACTGTCATCATAATAAGCAAAAAATGGTACTTGTGTAATGATGCAGGACTTATTTAGCAGAGGATTGAACCTGCGACACTTGGGTAGGAACCCAACAATTTGAACCATTCAGCCACTAACTGGGCAATATCTCATGTTTCTTTAAAAAAATGGTAAACATTAAATTTTTAGGTAAAGTTTTACAATTCAGTCTAGTTGTATAGATGATTGAAATAACACTTCCTTTTAACTGAATTATAACAAGAAAGAACTATGTATTTACGTCGGTGGAGATGGAAAATAATGCGTATACATTAATTTAAAGCTTCGTAAAGTATTTGTTTTTGTATGTAATTTTTAGGTTAGTTTTTTTGTTTTTTCGCTTTAAACCCAAATTAAGAAACTAAAAACCTTTTTATTTATAATTAATATACTTATTATATTTACAGTAGGTCCCCTTGGTTTGGGTTTAAATAAAATTTAAATAAATTATCCAAAACGAGTCTAAATTTGGAAACTACTAAATTTTATGATAATTTTGATAATAAAATAACATTTATGATCACACAAGGAACACCCAAATTATCCTAACTTATTTAATATTCCATTATAAAGTAACAATATTACATTTACACACTACGATGGAAGAATCACCCACCCTCATTCGCTTATAATAACAATGAATGGAATATGTCTTCAAAAACAGAATTATATTGAAATTGAATGTAGCTTAACTTTTAAAATGTTTATAATTAGTGTCGTAAATAAAGAAGCAAGAATTTAACCCGAGCATCCTCTGCAACCACAATGGACACATTCAACAATTCTTCCTTCCTCCAATTTACTTTTGGGCACCCGGCATATACAATTTGTTCCGAAATTCGTATCTCTGGTCTGTATACATCTCAGGCAGCATAAGTTCTCATATCCAGGTTTCTTCCACTTAGCAATCAAGTTCCCATCGGCGATTTTCTCGGTCAGGCAATAATTATACAGCTCCCTACTGATTGCCTTACGACGATAAAATAAATCGTAAATGTAACGAGACTTTTGGTAGTGTATCTTGAATATTGGCCACAAGGATTCCTGTTTCCTTTTGCCTTCGTGAGGTTCGGTTTCGGCTGAAAACAAAGTTTGTATTAGTAACAGAAAGTTAGAGGGGAAAAAACAGAAAGTTTTATTTGCGTATTAAATTTTTACCTTCTCGCATTTTTTGTTCCAACTCCTCAAGTGTGGGCTCGATAAGCTCCCAGCCATCTGGAGGGGCTTTACGACTCCTTCGCACTTTAGGCATTGTAAATAATCAAAGAAATAATACGAGGTCAGTTGATATTTTGAACGTTTGACGTTAACATTTTTAGGTTAGGATTAGGAAGTGTTTGTTTCATAGACAATGTGAGTGACCATAGACAACGCAGCCATACTGTTGATGAATATTTATTGGTTTCGGGTAGGTTTACGGAAAAGATAAAAATTGGTTTTAAATGGCAACACCAAGATGGTTGAAGTTGAAACTAGTTGAAAGGAAAATTGATACAAACCATAACACCGATTTATTCTAATCCATAATACGGTACCCGAGGTCTGTCTACCTGAGGGTAATTTACAAACGCCCGGCTTTAAATCCCGGGAATTTCGCAGTCGCCAGAAGAAGGCAGTTAAGGGGATTAACAGCGAACTAATTAAAAGCCACCGAGCCACAGTTCGGAGTTCACGAAGGAACCCGAAGAAGAGTTCGGATATGATTAAAAAGGGAGAATTTGGCCGAAGCAAAGTCAGTAGTGGACAGAGACGAGTCAGTAGAGACCGTCCGGCCAGTGGTCGTAGTCGAGACTCCCGTCTCCTACAAAGCAAGCAGGCCACTTGCATCCCCAGCCTGAGACGCTGCGGGAAAACTCGGCAGGAACCGCCGAACCCCAACGCCCACCGTTCGAGTGCAGTCGAGTGCCCTTCGCCTCCTGCCCTCCATCCCATCCCATCAAGGAACATATCCACCACCGCAGGAATCACCACCGGACGGCAGTCGAGCGCCTCTGGCATCCTGCTGATCATCCTCTTGAACCGTCTGAAACCGGTCGTCAAGCGAAAGCCGAAACGCGTGTCCGCCCGGCACCAAAACCTCCCCCTACCGGAAGTACCACCTGCTCTCTGAGGCTTCCAACACCAACATCGAGACGACTGGTAGTCTTCCCACTGGACCGTGTGCAGATTACCCGTAAAAACAGTTCGTGTAATTAAGTGACACCCACAATACCTACCAGTTAAGAGTGTATTTTACATTGTGAATTAATAAAATACTTGACACTCGACGATGTTACCTGTTTTCTACTGAACCCCAATGACCCCATCATGTCAAAATGATGAAACTTTAAAAAGGCACTAGGTCTGGTTCAAGTGAATATTTTTCACATCAATATCAAACGGTGTTCAGAAATCAGTGGTAATTCCGGAAATGAAAATGATTCTATGTCATATTCTAAGGAAATTTTGTATTAGAACAAGTTGCCATATTTGTACACTGGTATTTGCATGGAAACGTTATTTTTGTATTTTTTAAAATATACCACCATTTATTTAGTTGTTATATCAAAATTAATGAAAAAAGCTTTTGAAAAAAGCGTGCACTTTTATATATAAAAAAAAATAAAAACGTTAAGAAAAATTGAGTTAAGTCATTTTTCCCTTATAGTCAACCTATCAGTTTCGGAAGTCAAATCATAACAATCGTTGTTCCAAAATCGATGTTGCCATGGTAATGATAGTTTTTAGTTTAATTTTATTAAATTTCTAGATTAAGTTGACAGACTCTAATTAACTAACTACCACGCTGTTTCGCGGCAAGGGTAGGCTGAGAGAACAGACAGCCACACTAATTTATCTCAGCATACACCCCTTGCTTCATTCACATTCAAATTATTTTGATTTATATTGTTATAAAATAATATAATATTAGTAATAATATTTATTAATTTGAAATACAAATTATTTAACAATAAAATATAACAACGGTTTGACTGACCAACTAGGATCAAATCCCGTTTTAGGACAGTCAAATTGACAAGTATAATTAATATTCAGAGTCATTATACAAATATTTAAGGAAAAAAGCTCGTATTGACATTGCATAATATAGAAAAAAAATTAAGTATGAAGAGAAATGAAAAATAGTGTAGTTAAAACAATTATGTATACCAGATAATGTAAGTATAATATAATAATGAACATGTTATCCTTAAAATGGTTTGAATCATATTATCTTAAAAGTCGTAAGCAGAAAGTTCAAATTTTAAGCATTGATGACGAAATGATGCAGCATGTGATAGAATCCAGTTGAAGAACTATTAACAAGGTCGTTCCACAAGGAAGCATTCTTGGGCCTCTCCTCTTCGTTATTTATATAAACGAACTTCCAAATATTGCTGGCACAAAGAGTTTGCTGATGATACCACTTTGTTATTGAGTTCACTGGAGAACGTTTACGAATGAACCTGACTGTTGTCTCGAAATTTAACACTCAACACAAACAAAACACAAGTTCTGACATTTTGGCCAGTTCAAGCTACACCCATAAAAATAAATATAAACTTTAATAATAGTGATATCGAACCTTCTCAAACTTGTTCACTGCTGGGAATACAATTAGATTCACATATAAACTTGAAAGAGCATGTATCAAAAATAGTTGCGAAAATCAGTAGCTTATCTTTTGTACTAGGCACACTCAGAAAAGTTATGAATACCGATTAAACTTCTCTATATTTTATACTAATTCAACTTTTTTGTTACATGGTTTTATATTACAGATTTCATACTACTCTTCCATTAGAAGCATCTGCTTGTGGATGGAAGAAGAGTGTACATTCATTGTTAATGGTCAAGTAATATAATATATGTGTTGTAGTAAATGCATTACAGTTTGATTAAGAAAAAAACATATATATATATAAGTAAATATGGTATAAAGAGATATTTATATTATATGACGGATTAAAAAATATTTGGATTTTATGATGAACACTTCTGATCTCTTCTAGTAGATAAATAATAGACAATAATTTTTGCACTCGACAACAAAATTGATTCATCAATAAAAATATTGTCTATTGAAATAGCCTTTCGTATAACATATTATATACATATATTTAAAAATGTATTTTTTTATTTTAATAATTTTAACATATATGAATTTTGTGGGTTAACTGTAAGAAATAGGATGTACCTATAAGCTATACCCTTTGTGCTTTTTGTTATTTTTATTTGTACAATAAAGATTTTTAAAAATTTGAATTTGAATTGAATTTTAATATGTTGAATAATAGTTAACTAAACACGGGAGGAAAAAAAACTAGAGAGTAATCATTTACGCATGCCAGATAATTTGAGTACCTATAGTTTAATATAATATAACACCAGTAATAACATCTGTGAATTTAATTTTGTAGAGAAGACATTATGGCACATAAAATTTTGAAATCTATATTTTTGTAAAGTTTTCCACAAAAACATCAAAACAAGAAATTGGATTTGAATACATAATGTTAAATACTAGTTTTATATTCCGCTCATGGATAATAATGGACTTTTTAGACTGTAACTCAAATAAATTTGTGAATGAAAAGACAAACAAAAAACAGTAATGTTCATAATCGCAAGAAAAGCAAGAACCGTTTTTTTTTCGTGTAGGTACTAGGTATAATTTTTTTTTTGTTATCTAGTCAAGTGACCAACTAATATTTTTAATGCCAATTTTGTTTCTTAGGTTTTTTGCGCGGACATTGTACACGATTCAACGCCGTAAGAACGGACTATATAAGCCAGTATAATTTAGAATTTTTCAACTATTTTATTCCCGGGTGATTTTGGCTAAGCTTATGTCATTCTTACAAGATACCTTTTTTTCATCCAGTTTTCATATTGGTTGTCTTTTTCAATAGAATTGTGTATAGAATTTCCCATAGAAAAACACAACCCACATGGAATCTGGATGAAAAAAGTATCGTGTAAGAACGATTTTAGTCGCAATTAACTAAACGCAGGGCCGATTCCATGATATCTCGCGCCCTGTGCAGTAAGTATCGATTACGCCCCCACCATTTTTTTAAAAATTTAGTCTTTTAACTTCTACACGTTCAAGAAAAAACGTTAATAAAAAAAGACGAGAAAAATAGTGCATTGGGCGGGAATCGAACCCGGGCCTCCCACGTAGTATGCTACTATTTTACCACTGAACCCTAGTTGCTACACCATACAGTGTCATTTTTATGCTACAATATTATTTTTTGGAAAAAAAATGTCGAAGATAACTTGATTTATCAAATCGATTAATGGTAAGGATCGACAATAAAATTTCGGAAAACCCACCTTGCGATAATGAGGCCGCTGCGATTTGGCAACAACACAGAAATACAAAAAACGTTAAAAAAAACTTTTCATACAACAACTTACTGTAAGCACAACTTTAGTTATTTATAAAACCCTGAAGAAGGTTCAGACTGAACCGAAACCGGTTGGTTTATGTGTTCAATAAAGTGGTTCTAAAACAAAAAGTATTTGATTCAAATTATCCCTGACAAAGCGACTGCTTCCTGTCAAAAAATAACAATTGTATTTTAGAGCCTAGATATGATTGATATCTAAAACGGGGGTGTGTCGCTGTCACTGCGACTCCAGTTAAATTGACAGGAATATTGACCATCTCTAACTGTGCCATTTGAACTGTTTTGAATGCTGGGAACGAAAGTCTGGACTCCTGATTGGTTATTGGCTGCACAACGCGGCGCATAGGGCCGGCCCTGAGAAAAACAGACTCTTCGCTTAACCAACCACATAATGGTTGGTTAAGCGAATAATTATTTGTAAAAAAAATCCATAACAAAAACTTTTTCCATCCATTTTTTAACGATCGTTCAGTACACACTAATGTTGTCAGCGCAATATAAGATACAATTATTCCATGTGATGGGACATTATAGGTAATAATGATTTAAGGAATAATTTCTTGCACAGTATGAACGTATGGCAGATCCAAACGTCCAATCCTCTGGACAGGTCAGCCCCCTGCAGCCATTGCCGCAATTTAGAAAGGTAATATTTTTTCAATATATATGTAGATGATAAATAGGTGGTCAAGTCTAATAGCAGGTTAGCGTTAGGGTAAAACCTTAGAGTAATAATATACTAAGGCTAAAACGTACCATCTAAAATGTTTTTTAAAAGGTCGAAAGATCTCCATATTTTGGCGGGCAGCGAATGAAAATAATATAGCATAGCTTTTTGTTCCTATTTACAATGACTTTACAAAAACATTAATTATTTATTCCATTGAAACAAAGTACCTACTTACAAGTAGCGATAAAAACTGTTTTTCTATTCCCTTTATAAACAGTTGTCTTCGGTATTCAAGGTTTAAAATATTTGCGTTTCAAATGAGTCATAATAATAATACCCTGAATATAACCTAACGATATTATAATTCTTGTTTCATAAATTATTATTCATATATGAGCAAGTTGGCAAGGCTAATAATGATTATTGCCAAATAATAAAATTATCCGCAAGGAATTTGCCTTGTGACTTATTGAGAGAGCAAACTTTCAAAATAGTTTAAAATTGCAGGAAACTGCTTTGCCGGCCGATCGCGTGACGTCAAAACAGATGTCAAAATAACAACACAAAATACTGTCGTCTCTTTCCCGCAGAGCAGGTAGCTAACCGCTACCACTTCGGAGTCATGAACATAACAGAGACAGATAGATATACCAAGTAATGCGCTAGCATATGAGCTAGGTATCAGGGATGCTATCTAAAAAATATTTTTTCCTTAAAAACACAATATATATTTCTTTACAGATTCCGCTGATAGATCCACTGTAATCAACGAATAAATAAAATATGGCCAAAGGCATTTCAAGCAACGTATCAATTCTGAATGGTGGTCTTTCACCAGGGCGATACTGAGAGTTTATACCACCGTGGAACGTGCCGGAAGAATTACCACACGTTATTTTAGATGATTTCTTTAATGCGAATATTATGTGAAAACACAATATAATTAAATAAAATTTCCTGCGCACGTCGAAATTCTAACCCGCGACCTCCAGATTCGTAGTCTAGGTCCTTACTCCGCGACCACGGAGGCCGTCAGAACCTCGAGAATTTCTAGAGAAACAGAGATTATTACGGACCTCTCGGTGACAGGACTGTAATTAACAATAATAACATAGCATTTATATAGCGCAGTTTTGTGATATTTGACTTAAAGTGCGCTTTACAATAATAAACTTAAAAATCGTGATTTACTAATTCGATTCAGCGGTATTCCTACAGTGCTCCATTCATATTCTATTCATAAACATATTCTATTTATACATTCTTAACATATTATATACATTCTTACTTATTCTTAACATTACTCCTAGAGTACCTATTAGGTTAGTTATTTCTCCTGGCCTGCAAAAACAATACCAAATTAATCATTTATTTAAAGAGAGGAGGGTAGAGATTGGACGGACAACTTCAAACAAATAAAACCTTTTTTATGGGACAAACTGTAAAAAATACGTTGTTTGTGAAAATCGTTAGTAAAAAATGAAAAGAATGGGATAACATACGTTGTAATATATACTGACGTACCGCTGATTGATCCATTGTTACCTCTCCCGCATATAAGACGCAAATAACATAAATAGAATTAACTCAGACTTAATAAAATGCTATTTATGGCATTATTATAGAGAATAACAAATAATTATAGTTGATTTTCAAAAAAAATACTGTCGAATTTTGGATATTTTTCCCCAAATGCAGGGAATTTTCCCCACACCTCACAGCACAAGTATTTCAGTGTGAGTATGGAGTGGAGTAGGTATAACGGGTTCCACCCAAGTATGGACGTACCTCGCTCAAAAGACGTGTCAGTTGCGGTTTTCTTTTTCTTCTAGTGACGTTTCACTCGCGGCTGAGCGGGACAGCGCGATGCAGCGTTTCTCTTGAGGCGAATATTGTGAGGTAAATACTAAGGAATTTCAATGGTCGCCGCGATACATGCCGTGTTATGAGGTATGCGCCGTCGAATCTCGTGCCACGACAGTTTGTTAACAATATTCGTCGAATTATAACCCGTCGCCGTGTTGAATTGACAGTAGTTTTACGCGAAGTTCTTTAGTTTTGCGCGAAACTAACGTCGGATTCGGATTCGTACGGCAAGAATACTGTGATATTATGTGCTAAACTAGTGGTGTAATATATATTATTGTGTATTGTCGTTTGTATTTGTGTACCAGTCTGTATTGTTGGATTATCTGTCAGCAGAGGCGAGGAAGAAATCACATATTACTCATAGAAAAGGTAAACTTAACATTTAATATATTTAGCATGATGTAAACTTCAAACATACTCGTGACTGACTCCCTGTCACAATCTCAAATATTCTTTGGCGGTTATGAAGCGTTCATATTTCAATACGTAAACAAGAATTTCTTAGCATATTACTTTAAATTAACCGTATAAAATGTATTCTAATATGTTTAAATATCGTCAATTAAAGCGTATTGTTGGTTTATCCTTGTTTACGCAGCTAGAAAACCGTCTTGGCCAAGTTTTGGCAGCCTCCACGTCAATCCGCTATTATCGAGGAAAGACATCAACGCAGGTCTCTGCGCGAAACCTTGTCTAATCGTGAGTGAAAATATTATTTAATCATGTCGGCAAATTGATTATTTTCACGATGTTCAAATAAATATACAGTAAAGAACTTTGTGGGTGCACTGGCAAAGAAATAAAGAAGGTTGTAAGTACAAACTCGTTTTCTTCAATGACACAAATATTTTATGTTATTTCTTTCAACGAATTAAGTTTCAGGTTTTAGCAGCGTAAGCGTTTTGCAATGTTCTGACTGGACAATAATTCTGCTAACGTTATTAAAATAATTAAAAAATATAGTTTTAAACGCGTTAATGAAGATTCCATTGTTGTAAATTATTTTACACGTACCCTCTTTTGTTACTGCAAATTTAAATGTAAAAAAAAAAATCTATTTTTTTCTTTAATCTTTTGTTTGTTTAATGATTTAACTTTAAAAAATACTGTGTGTGTTGTATATTTAAAAATGAAGAAGAAAAGACGATTACCTAATAAAAAAATTCTTCATTGTTTTGTAGAACTTTCAGATTAAATGTTTTAAGTACGTGTAGTTAGTAGTCAGCGTGGGAATAATGGTTCTTCAATTTACAGTAATTCAATTATTATTACGAATTATATATGATTATAAATAACGCAACAACATGTCGTGGTTACAATGTACAAAACTTTAATATCAATTTTAATAAAAATGGTCTGTTTGTCGATCCTTGCGGCATTCCTGTCTCAACATTTTTTCCGAGTTAATGTACTGAGAAAAATAAGCATTTAACAAAGCCTCGCTAATAACAAATACTTCGAAAATCAATTCTGCTGTACACTACGAAGTAAATAACTGGTCAATTTATGCAGGGAAGATATCACAAATAAATACGGTCAGGTAGGAAGGTTGGTACCAGAAATTTAGAAACGTTTTATCGTTATCCATAGGTACCCATTATGCGAAATGAATCATCTCGACATCTTGTCATTTAATTAGGTAGTGCTGTAAAAAAATACGCACTGTAATCTCTAAATTGGTCATTGATTTGTCAAGCTCGTCTTGAAACGCCCAGGAAATTTTACCATGAAGATTTCGCGCTCTAAGATTTAATGGTACCAACCTACACATTAAAATCCTACGAAAAATAACCCACATATTTTTATGTGCAATAAAAATGAACCTACCGTTTTAAAATAGGTACTAATTTTGAATGTGTAGCCCCTCTAAAAGAATTATCGCTTACTGCTAAAAGTATCTACTTATATAATGTATATTTTTTAGTATCCACCCACAACTAGTTGTGTTTGATTACGAATTGCAAATAATTAAAAATAAAACATCAAAGAAATTTGTACCGCTAACAGAAACCTAATCTTACATCTTAAAATAAATACATATGATTATTTCTTTTAAGTAGGCACAAGAAGTGTCATTCACTAAATTTTTGAACTAAAAATATATCGATAACGTGAAACGCGAGTAGTTTAACGATTGTTGTTTTTTAAGTACTAAATTATAGTTTTCAGTTTGTGGTTGAATAATTAGTGAAATATATTTGCGTATTCACGAATAATGAGATATTTATAAGCCATTTTGGATACGTAGATTTTAATCTTAAACTACATTGAATTTGACCCACAAAGGCCAGTTTTTTTATTGTTATTTTTAATGCGGTAAATGCCTATGAGAATTAATTTATTAATTGTTTTTGTGTTTAATTCGTAGAAATCCATTTTTTTAAAAATTTTATGTAAATCAAATTTAATAATGTTAGTATTAGGTTCTGCAATTATTTTTATTTAATGTTATTATTAAGTTCTGAAAGTATTATTAAATTTGATTTACATTAAATTAAAAAAAAAAAAAGCTAATGAGAATGTTTTCAATTTATCCGTGGAGTGGGAAATGAACTAAATTGCTTTTGAGTAATCTGCAGATTAAAATATTAAACATAAATCACGCTGTATCATCCCCGTTTAGGCAAAAGTCGCAAACCTTAAAACACAGTTTTGAGGATCGCCTTTTGAAAATTTGGAGATGGAGTATTTCCAGATGTTAGAAGTCAAGTTGGCCACCACAATAAAAGTTGGGGAAAATGAATGCAGATTTTGTGAACGAAAATACTGGATCTGCAATGAATTTATACCAGTGACCAAAATAACGTAAGACAGGGACGCCTGAAGGTACCTTGTCAAAGCAATAATAAGTTCCCGACACGACTAAGAAAATATGATGAAAATTTTATAATGCCGTAGATATGGAATAATCAGTTGCGTTATCAAAGATGATATAAAATTGAGATAACATTAGGTTAGAAGATATTTACTAGAAAAAAAATATTTTTGTTATTTTCGTCATCTGCGATTTCGTCAAAGACGACATAGTTAGCTTCTATAAATCCTTGTCTTAGAGAAACTCGACTAACTTCATAGGACATATTATTATAATATCCAGGTTGAATGGTAGCTTATATCAGAAATGATTATTTCTTCATTCAACTGGAAATATTTCGGTACATTAAATTATTTCTTTATTCAACTGGAAATATTTCGGCACATTAAATTATTTCTTTATTCAACTGGAAATATTTCGGTACATTAAATTATATCTTTATTCAACTGGAAATATTTCGGTACATTAAATTATATCTTTATTCAACTGGAAATATTTCGGTACATTAAATTATATCTTTATTCAACTGGAAATATTTCGGTACATTAAATTATTTCTTTATTCAACTGGAAATATTTCGGTACATTAAATTATATCTTTATTCAACTGGAAATATTTCTGTAAATTAAATTATATCTTTATTCAACTGGATATATTTCGGTACATTAAATTATTTATTCATTCAATGTCGTTTTTGTTATGCTTACCCATTAGATACATAAGTAATTTTATATCGAAGTTCTGTAAATAATAAAAAAAAAACATTATTTAAAACTGTTGTATCATAAGGCTACCCCTGGTAGCTCCGTTGTAAACTCTCCTCTTTCTCACAAAAGACTCAATGCAACAAAAGGAGGCGTTACAATGGAGCTCTTAGCGGAAGGACCATAATAATATATATTGTGTAATACGTAATGCTTACAAAATTAAGAAGCCAAATAAGCCTATGTCGTAATAAATGTACACGTTGTTAGTAATTTGTATTATTAATTATTATATGTAAATAAGAAAGGGACGCTTAGATGGTTTGAGTATGCAGAGCGAATGAACGAAGAAAGGAGTGTAAGAAGAATATATGACGCGAATGTGAATGGAAGAAGAAGCCTGGGACGCCCGAGGAAGACATGGCACGATCAAGTGAATCAAATATTTAAATCGGGCCATGTCAGTAGTCGGAATAATAGAAGAGAATTTATGAGACGATGTATGAATGTGCACGAACCAAGAAGTGTATGCCAAGATCGAGTTGTTTGGCGGTCCGTCCTCTTTGCCTACCCCTGCGAGGAATCAGCGTGATGGTTAGTAAGTTACAAATAAGTAAAATATAATAATGAAAAAGCCAGGCAGTCCGTAAAATTACATAACACTATATTTTTTTGCTATCTTAATTCATTCCATACCCCTTCTTAGAGGATAATGTTTTTTCAATGTCGATTTGTTTGTAAATACTCTAGTAGGATCGTTAACATATCATAATGTTATGTACATATTATTTCTCATTAAGATTCCTGAGTCATGAACTCATAACAATCATTACGATGAAGTTAGCCTTGGAATTTTTCAACATATGCAGATTTCGCTAAATTTAGAATTCAGCGTATCTCACGATGGGATATTTTGTGATTAAATAAAACACCTTTTTAAACTCTATTCCACTTTTATTGTTAAAAAAAGTGTATATTATTTAATCATTATAATGGAATTCCACCATGCAAAAATAGAAATATTAAAAAGGTATATTTTCTCTAAGAAACTAGTTGTTTTTATTAATTTCATCTCGGAGAGTAAAAGCCTATGTATTTTCAGAAATTTCTTTAGATTCAACCCCTTTTTGCATACATTTGATGCTTTTTGGCGTGAAAACATATTTTTCCTTTCTATTTCCAATGTCTCGAATGGAAAGAGATCTGGAAATTCTTTATTAGGATTTTTTTTCATTTTCTCCAATATGTCATATTCTCCTTTCGATTAAAAACATAATGTAATGTATTGAATAACGATGTATACATATCACAAATGATTCTTGTATGAGACAATCCAATTTTTCGCATTCTTGTCAGTGATATAAATGCATACATATCTCTGCTTGATGCAAATTTCAAGAGATAAAAGCTTGCATAAAAAAATCGTTTCTATCATTATACGCGTAATAAGACAATGTGCGGGATTTTAAATTGCTAGAATAAAAAATCACGCAAATTAAAGCAGGTACCTACCTACCAACTTATGCAAATTTTAAATGCCATAAATCTTCTCTTTTAGCGCACAGTCCACAAGGCAAATAATACATAGAGATGCCCTAACACGCAAGGGGAAGAAGCCAAAATAAGGAGGGTGAGGGGCGAGTTAGGCGTGCCGCCAATTTGAGTGAAAAGGTCTGGGGCAGATGTCCTAAAACATTGTATGATCGTGTTGCTTGAAAATTTTTGAAGTTCGTAAAGAATGCAAAGGCCGATGTAAGTGTAATCAATTAAGATTGAAGGGACGCGGATATGGTTTGGGCATGTAGAGCCAAATGAACGAAAGCCTATGGGACGCCGAGGAAGACATGACGCATCAGTGAATTATTCTCGGAGTCAGCCATATCAGAAGCCGGAACCAGAGAGAATGTATGAATCAGAAGTGTATGCCAAGATCCGAGTTGTTTGGCCGTCTGTCCTCTCTGCCCAGCAATAATCTATGTCATTCCATTGTATTTGAAAATCCTGTTGACAAACTACTTAATTGTAGTTTAACGGAATAATGTTTTTGAAGAATACTAACCGAATTCATATGAAAAGATTGTAAAACCTGTATCGTGTAAAACGTTCTTTACTCGTACACATATCCTTCCCCTCACTTATTCTTTCCGCTGCATAAAATCCTACAATATTGGGGTGCCATAGTTCCACTGATTACCGGCATTTATTTTTAATTAACGATATTTTTTTTGGTATTTTTCCACTTTACCCAACCCACAAAAGAAATGGTCGTAGACTGATCACTTTGATTCGGAATGAAGAACAAAGAACCATCATCAATAAACTTTGATGGTTACTATTATCGAATTTGTTCTAAATGTTCCGTACCCCTGAAGATCGCAGTGAATCAGAACTCATCTACAGTGGGCATCAGGGTCAAGTGGCCTCTGGTGCTACCGTACCAGGGTTTTACAATACAGAGATCGTAGACCAAATATTTTCAGACGATTTTTTAATTTCTGCTGTTTTGTTAAGTATGTTATTTTTGCTATTTTTGTTATTATTGTTATTTTTGATAGATTTGATATTTTTCGTTATTTTCGTTATTTTCGTTATTCGTTATTTTCGTTATTTTAGTTATTTTAGTTATTTTAGTTATTTTCGTTATTTTCGTTATTTTCGTTATTTTCGTTATTTTCGTTATTTTCGTTATTTTCGTTATTTTTGTTATTTTTGTTGTTTTTGTTATTTTTGTTATTTTTGTTATTCTGTTATTTCTTTTTTATGGAAATGTGGTGTAGAATGAATTTATGGCGAGTAAAAGGGGAATATGGGGGATTTATTTATATCTAATGTATACAACAGATAGAGGGTTAACACGAAAAAATTACAAAAAAATAACAATAAATAATTTCAAATACCATCCGACCAATAACGGTGTACAAAAATATGTATAAAAAGCGACCACAAACAAAACAACAACAACAAAAAATAACAAGAGAATACATAGTTTGGGTTAAGAGAAGTCAAGTGAAGACAAAGAATTCGAGAAATTTAGTAAAGGTATGGGGGCTATCGCCAAATATGTCCCGAATCTTGCCTCAATACAATGGATGTTACATATTCGACAAATTTGCACAACAGATTATAATTATGATTTGCTATATTTTTTCTACTCTATTAGTTATGATTTACTTATTCAATGTGGTTTTGTCGTGGAAAAATATTTAAAAAATCCTGTAAAGTAATAAATCAATCCATTTGCACGAACTATTCATTTATTGTCTATTTTTTTCCTTCTGTTATCATTCGCATAAACCACCTCATTGCGGAATTTCGATATTTTTTTTTATTTTACGTCAATAAATTTATTGTTCATAAATATTGCAATTTCAAATTTCGTAGATTGTGTCAAATGAGAGATCGATTGCTTTCCACAAAAACATAAATTAGTAACTACCGAATGGGGTATTTTCACAGTTTATTGATGAGGTTAAAAATGTGTGGAAGAATTAAAATAATTTTTTTGTTTCTGATCATCATACTAAAAATGTGTAATTTTATAGGTTTCATTCAAAATTATTATCTATTTTAAAAACGATCAAAAACCGCACATTCCGAATTGGTTTAAAATGGCTACAACGTCATCATGATGTAAAAATTGCTACTGGCTGGTAAGACGGATGTTACCGACATTGTCCAGCGTGATGTCGCTAACGCCATATTCAAGAAACAAAAACGAACATGTCGTTTTGTCGGCATACATTTTAAATCGTTTTAAATTTAAATTTCGGCAACATAAAAAAAATATATATATAAATCATTATGATAATTTTTCTATTATTTTTGTTGACAATAAAAAAAACCGTTCATTTAATTTTTTAAATTTACAGATGTAGGTACCAATCGAAATTATGTCAGAAAACTATAAACATCGAAATATTCTTGCCATATTTACTTTATGATATACCTACTGAATTACGTCAAAGTTTGTGAATATACCTAAATTCGTCAGTCTCCGTAGATGAGTGGTTACGATCCTTGGCTACGAATCCAGAGGTCGCGGGTTCAAATCCCGACATGCGCAAGAATTTTTTTTTGATTAATGTTATTTCACATTTTATTAATTTATACTTATACGAGGTGTGTTCAAAAGAAAAGGTGAATTTTGAATTTTCGCTGGCTGTGTACATTCGATTATCGATTTTTTTTGTTATGTTGGTACATAAATGTTTATCATATGTTAGCATTATCAGCCATTTTGGATCAGTGGTTTGTTTTTGACAACTGGAAAGGTTAGTCACGTTTTTAGGTGTTCTTTGATTTTTTATTTAGGGTCGTTTTCTGAGGCATCATCAGTCCGATTGAAGTGAAATTTTAGATTTGCTTTATTTTCTATGTCATCAGCATTTTTTCAAAAAGAAAATTGTATCTTTTTAGAAAAAAATTGTTAATAATTGTTAATCCTATGGAGGAATTTCCTAGTTTTGGTCGGAACTTGATAGCCGTTTTCTGGGGCATCATCAGTCCGATTTAAGTGAAATTTTAGATTTGCTTTGTTTTCTATGTCCTTATTAGCATTTCTTCAAAAAATCCAAAAAATCGATGTTTTTCGATTTTTAACTAAAATAATAAAACGTGACTAACCTTTCCAGTTGTCAAAAAGAAACCACTGATCCAAAATGGTTGATAATGCTAACATATGATAAACATATGTGTACTAACACAAACAAAAAATCAATAATAGAATGTACACAGCCCGCGAAAATTCAAAATTCACCCTTTCTTTTGAACACACCTCGTATGTAGAATATTTGCGGCACGTTCCAGAGTGGTAGATACTGTCATTATCGCTCTGGTAAAAGACTTCCATTCAGAATCGAAACGTTGCTTCAATTGCTTTAGCCGTGTTTGGTGACCCGATCTGAATATTTAGGTTTTTTACCACCTTCCTTTCCCGTCTTCGATATCTTAAGCCTCACAACATACCCCAATTGGGGATGCCATAGTCTCATTGGCTCCAGATGGTTGGGAGCAGTTAGAACTATTGTGTGGTAATCACACAAGAATTGTTAATATGTTATTATTTATCCTGTGAAATGGAAACATATTATTTATTACAATTATCATCACAAATTTTGAGATACACGGGGTTATATGAGTTAAATCACGTAACAATATACTCGCTTCAAGTTGACGATTCGTATCTCAAGTCAGGAACCTAATCGTGATTCATGATTAACCTTGACAACAGGAAAGAAGAAGGTTTGTGTGGAAAGGTATTAACGTTAAACAGAACACATACGTGCCGTCTGCTATTTTATCGGAAACAAAAAATGAAGGCGCTGCGACCGTTTAAAAGGTTTTCAATAGAAACTCATAGCAAGATATGTTTAAAAAGGCACGATGCTCCATGTCCATATTTTATGATGTTTTGCTTTTTTTCTTTAAAACGAACGGTCCAATATTGAATGTGAAAATATTTGAATGTGTAGAACACATATCAAATATAAAGTGAGCAGCTTGGTGTTGCCATACATAAATTTTAACATTATATTACCAATCTATAGATCGTAGATTGTGTGTCTGACTGTTAACATTTCGAAAACTTTCTTTAAATTTTGTATTCAAAAAAGTGTTTTTTGTTTTATTGAGATCGTGTTTTAAATTATTTCACACGTAATTCAGCAGAAGTACGGAAATTTTGTGTTTCTTTCGGACACACAAACAAAACACTTTAACGGTTTGTCTCAGATGTTATAGAGGAAGCAAGCAGAGGAGAATATAATAATATAACAGAAATGAAGAAGGGAAGACAATACAAGAAAAGAGCAGAAGAGAAGCAAGTAACAGTTATCTTCTTACACATCAGGATGTGGTGGAAGCTGATTCGACTAATGAATTATACGTTGGAATGCCCATAATGATTATCTGAACATCTCAGTGGTGGCCTAGCAGTGGTGGTAACGAGTAGGGAACTCTCAACACTGATAGATGCGTATCGCTCAGTGGAGTGTGAAAACACAGCTGTGCCATAGTTGCTGAGAAGAAAGTTATTTAGAGATTGGACATAGGGCAACAAGTTTTACACCAGTTGTAACATCAAAAACTGTTAAAAGATGACATTTTTAAAACAATAGAATTATATATGTATACAATGCAATGAGGACTATTGCCCGCTGGGTTTGTTATCCCGATATTCCAACGGAATCCCTTAAAAACCTCTAAAAGTTTAAAACAATTCAAATTTTTATAGTGGTATTGACGACGTAAGCTTCGCCAGATGCGCGATTTCAAACTGAAAAAATCTTTAAGGCATAATAAGTCCTTGTTAAAAAAAAAAATTCTGTCTTCCTTCCCAAACACAGATTTATTGACGGCTGAGTTATTATTTAGTTATTTTATTTTAGTACATAAAGAGGCAATATGCCCAAAACTTACGTAAATGAATATTTAAAAATTAATAATAATTGAAGAGTAAGAATAAACAACAATTATTATCTGGCAAAAATGTTAATAAAACAAATGAAAAACAAGTGAAGGAATAAATATTTATAAATATAAACATGTTATTACTCTGTAAATGTTCGATAAACAAAAAATAAATAAAGAGTATAATAAATTCCGAAAACGTACAACATAATATTTTATGAAGCAATGTATGAAATACGAACTTTAAAAAAATATTTATAAATTAATAAAAATTACTTAATTTTGTAATATTTTTTATGGACATTTTTGATTAATTGCTTACCTACTTTAATAACTTTTTGTTTACGTTTATAATTTGTCTATTGTTACATTATTGCGTTCTATGTTTATCATTTGTCTATACTTGACATGATTATTTTTATGTATTCGGCATTCTGGTGAAGAAAGCTTCGCTTTCGAAACATGTTCATATTTATATATTAAAAAAATGGTGTTTACAAAGTAATTTTTATTAATTTATTAATAATGATGCCACGAATGAATACCAATCTTTTGAAGAAATAATATTATCGAATATACACACAACAAAAAAACCTCTCAATGGTACTGGTCAGAGCTATAACATGAACCAAAAGTTTTCTTTTGTGTTCCCTGTCCAATGTTTGCATTTCCTTCCGTCTTAAAAACATTAACTGTGACTCTGCTGTTAATTAGAACTTCTGATTGGTGTCAAATTAAAAAAGAAAGTTGAATTTTGACATAATGACGGCCTCCGCGGTCGAGGCGTAAGGCTTTCGACTACGAATCCTAAGGTCGCGGGTTCAAATCCCGTCGTGCACAAGTAATTTTTATTTAATTAATTTGTGCTGTTTCACAATTAATTCATATAAAAATAATATGTAGTATATTTGTGTGTGTTCCAGAGCGTAAGATACTCTCAGTATCGCCCTGGTGAAGGACCACGATTCAGTATTGAAACGTTGCTTGAAATGGCTTTAGCCGTGTTTGGTGACCAGATCTGAATAGCCAGGTATTTTTCCGCCTTCCTCTTCCCCCTCTCCTTCCCTCCCAATACCTTCAGCCTCACAATATTCCCGAATTAGGGATACCATAGTCTCACTAGCTCCAGCAGTTGGGATTCTTGAGGGGTATTCATGCAAAAGAAAAAAATAATAAAAGGCATTTCTTCTACATTTGTATAATCTGAATTGTATTAATCTCAGATTATATATTATTCATCTGTAGTCAGGCTGCTGCGACCAGAAGTGCCAAGGAGTATCATTAAGATTCAGATATATCGACACTGGACCGATTTATTGGGCCATTTCTTTGTTTATTCCTCCCGTGGCGAGGTGACCACCGAAGTGGAGGTGTTTTATTTGCACCACACTGTATTTAACTAACAGATTACAGCAGAAGTGAAGCATAATAATAGACAAGTGTAGGATGGCGGCGGACATCCATTAATGCCAATAAATTGACGTTTCATCAGATTGAAGTATATTTGCCTATAAATTCTTTAAATACGAACAAACAGTTGTGTATAAATTTAATATGACACAAGGATGTTAAAAATGTCAATAGATGGGAGTTTTGTATGAATTTAATACGCTGTTTAAATTTATGTCAACAGATGTCACTTTTCGAAGGGATCTACTTACCGACATATTCCCATGAACTAATGATATCTTTTAAAAATGTGGTGGTTGTCTAACTTGTTAAAATGTCGAGTTATTTAGAACAGAATCATTGCATATTACAATTATTGAAATAATTGATTGTTCTAGACAAGTTTTTACGATTTAGAGCTATCAAATTTATATGTTAAGTTCATATACTCGTATACTATGTACCCTCTTTTTTCATTATGTAAACAACTGACTTTGTAACTCTATTACGTAAATATGTAAATTAATATGTTTGTACACTCCGCTTCTCTACACAAGCGTTTCTCAAAAGATAAGCGTAGTATTGCAAATTGAATTACTCGTATGTATTCAATTTCAACGACATAATATATTTTATGAAATGTACATGCATAATATTACAGAGTTGTAGATACTCTCAGTATCGCCCTGGTGAAAGACCACCATTCATAACCGAAACGTTGCTTAAAATGGCTGCAGATCTAAATAACGAGATAATTTCCCACCTCCGTCTTCCCTATCTCATTCCCATTGTCACCCCCTTCCAGCCTCACAATATTTACCAAATAGAGAAACCGTGATCCCACTGGTTCCGGGCAGTTAAGACTCTTGGGCGGTGTTTACATAAAAATTATAACAATAGTAGTAGTCGTTATTTCAGGCTATATACAGGAGTTGTGCAATGCAAAGAAACCCATATCAGCAATACAGCTTAAAATAAAAAGAAAAAGTAACAGGGGATAACAATATAAAAGATTAAATAAAATAAAAAAATGGAAAGAATATTTTGGTGGTGCAACAAAAATCATACAAATAGATTGACTTTGTTCTCGTTGATATATCTGCGACCTAGTGCAATGGAATGCAGCAACTGTAGATGCAACAATGCGCCTCAAATAATGACCGTAATAAGAAATGAGTGTCTGGCATCAAACAAAAGAGCAATGAAATGCGCAATGCACCTGCGCAAGCCAAATGTGTTTAACTAGAGGAATCTCCATGACTATGTAATAATGTTGATACGTGAGTTCTACGAGAATACGTACACAGGGTGTATTAACAGTGGCGTGCATTGCTTTATGACCAAAGGTAGGTTGTGTACTTTTCCAAGTTTGCGTATGAATTGTACATTGAATATTTGTAAATTACCACCTTATTATCATCTTTTGCTGATTGTTGTGGCCTACTGAATAACTGAACTTACAATGTCCTTACAAATTAATGAAAATATTGAATTATCTTTTTTTTTATAACAAGTTACAAAATAATAATATCCTCACTGAGATTTCCCGTGCTGAGGATTTCATTTACAAAATATGTAAATTAATTATTTTAAACTACTGATGAAATTGCTGATTTTTTTTTTATTGAAGGCAGAAGCGTTTTAAGTAAAAAAAAAGTTTTGATCAGAACTTTGTTTCTTTATTTTTTATAAGGTAAGCATAGCTTTTCAGCCTTTATGGGCTGCACACCACTGTGTATTACTACATTTTTTACTTCAATAAGCACAGGAATCGCTGGTTTATTTTAATCGCTGGTTTATTTTTTATTATTTATTTAGTTACGAGTAGTTCATATTACATTTAATGTATATAAACTAATACGTATATGGTTACATTTCATTGTAACAATTATTTTTTAAATACATTCATTCTTCAGACTTTCAGGCATCTCATCGAACATTCTCAGTCCTCTATACATTAAACAGTTCTATGACTCTGTTTTTCTCATGTGCGGTAATCTAATTCTATTTTCATTCCTGGTTTTATAATTATGTACATTTTTATTAAAAACTATTTCATCCATAAAATATTTCGGCATTTGGTTACTCAGAGTTTTATGTATACAAATAAACACATTTTATAGCAGTCTCTTGTTATTGGAATTCAATCAAGCTCTTCTCTCATTTTGTTGATTCTTGTATATTCGCCATTCCTTAGTATAGATCACATAGCTCTGTTTCGAATAATTTCTAGCTTGTTAAAGTCTGTCGGGTACGCTCTGATACACCCTGTATAGCTCTAATAAAGGAAGGTTCTGGGCATGGATATACTGTGGAAGAGATTTCGTGATGGCCTTTCTTTGTCTCCGCATGTCGTACAATTAAATCATGTCAATCTAGTTAGGCACTCGGAAAGCTTTTCGTTCAAAAAAGTATTTCGATGGGAAAATAAATAACTTTGTTTGGAAAACCCACTATAACGTATAGGTATCGCAGACACGAACACAGTACTCACATATACGAATTGCTTACATACATCACGTTTTATACTTGCTAAACAAAGGTTAATATTCCATATTGGAAATAATAATTTAAAGAAAAGAAAAATACTTTCAGGTTCATAAAAATAAATAAAACAATAAAAAAATAAATAAATATGCGGAAATGAAAGAATGGGTTCTAGGTTCCTAAGAAAAAAAAAACCAAAGTAAGAAGCTATGATTTAAATTTCCATTTTACGCATTTGTCACTTTCGATAAATGTCATTTCAAACCAACATTAAAAATGACGTCAATTCTTCTTCAATATTCAGGCGTTTTTATATAAAGAAACTTAAAAATGAAGTGCATTATTTTGTATTTCCGCATATGCAAATATTTTTATTTTATTTTTATGAATATAAAAAAGGGTTTTTAAATTAAAAAATATAATGTTTTCGACTTCTATGTGATATAAAAAATAAACTGAAAAACTTAAAAAAAAACAACAACTTTAAAAACACTTGTCCTTTTCTCGCAATAATAAGTAGGTGAACAAGACAAAGGCTATTTCGCAAGGACATCACTGTCGGAAGTGAAAAAATATGCACCAATAGACACAGTCCCAAGTGTGTGTTGTTTGATCAACTCTACATAAATATTTGACCTATAATGGTCTGAGATTTGGGATTTTAGTTTTAGGGAAGTTATAACGTTCACGGTTAAAACGAATTAAATATTTTATTTATATCTGTCATTAGAAACATTAATAAATTCATTCGTATAACTTGCTTTGACGCGTATGTGGTGAAATCCATTATTACAATCGAGGAAGTCCAAAAATAATGCAATGCCGATGTAATCGTAATGACCAAGATTGTACGCTTTGATAGCTTGAACGTGTAGAGATGATTGGATCAATGAGTGTCAGGAGAATAATATATGAAGGAAGGAAGAATTCAGGGACCCCTCAGAAAGATGATTCGTAGATTGTGAATTACATGTTATAATTAATATTGGGATTATCTTATTGAAGTTTTTCGTTGTAATATTAATTAGCCAAAATAATATCAATTATTCTCAATCCTCACCCATAGATACAATCACGCTCTGTAGACTTTGCAGAATCACTTTGTAGATTCTGACGTAGGTATACTTATTATCTCTTGTAAAATATTGTTTTGTATTTTTATTATATTTGTATATTTCGACCCTGTAAATTTATTATATGTATTTTTATTTTTTTATTTTCACATTCTTTGAAAACTTTGTAAAACCTAATATTATGTAGCAGTAATTAACCGTCCCACAATGAGTTGAATTGATAACTTATGGGAGTGCAAAATATACAGAATATACAACATATATAAAATATACAGTATGTCTTATTTGATATTAAAAAAAATAAATTATATCAATAATTATTAATTTTTTTGGAATAACTTATTGAAGCTTATAAACATCATTGTTGAATGATGTTTATAAGCTGAAATGAAGCATGGCATCGAAAAGACACAGAAAAGAAAAAAGATAACGGTAGCAGCTGGGATTCGAACCTAGAACCTCATGGTCTGTCCCGGATAGGCCATAAGGTTCTGGGTTCGAGTCCCTGCTGCTGTCGTTATCTTTTTTCTTTTCTGTGTCTTTCGGTTTCATGTTTCATTTTCAGAGTTGTTTATATTATCATCAACGATTAAAAATATATTCATAATTCTTAGGGGAAAGTAGGAAATTCATAAAAATGACGAATAGCAACAAGCTCTTAGGAGCTCAAATAGAAGAGACGCCAGTCCCGGATGGACTAAAGGTTCTGAGTGCGAGTCTCAGTCGCAACCAATCTTTTTATTTTCTGTATCTTCTTCTGTTTCATATTTTCACTGAGCATTATTACTGATATTTTTTCAATAATTAAAAATTTGATTACGGTAACTGATTATTTTGCCCAAATCAAGTCATTTCCGCCTTCAAGAAACCAACATACTAGAATACTGAAATAAGATAACAATCTCCCATGATCTAATTATGTTTTAAAATAATCAAACTTCATTAATTTATCATCCTTTAATTTTTATATGAATATTGTTAAATAATCACTGTTTACATCATTCCTATCGTATAAGTAATTAATAAACATCATCCATCTGTTTCATAACAAAATTTCCGTTGATCTCTTTTTTGTTTTCACGCATTTATTATTATACATCACAAAATTTTATAGTAAAATTATGTGACGTTGAAAAATCTACAAGATCTGTATCTTTAAAAAAAATCTCGTTTTTTTTTTTTTAAATTATGTGTACGCTGACGATACAGCACTTGTAAATATATCCCACAAAAAATTGCATATGATACTGCAACGAAATTGTTACAGCAAGATTCTATTGATTTACCAAAATAGTCACATGACTATTATTATTATTTAATTGGAGTCTGTCATCAATATAACAAAACTGTTGTACTGTTTTCATATTTTTAAAATATTAGTTTTCAATTTGTGCACATTGATCACAACATGTACCTATATTGTTCTATTATTGCGCCACTATTTGTTGGATTATTTACATAATATTGTTGAACTAAATTGCATGAAAAATAGTGTTATACAATAAAAAATAATTACACTATTGGGAACCATCTAATCCTACACCTACCGCGTAGATCTAAAGTTGCACTTTTGCAGATTTACACTATTGTTTATTACCCCGAACCTATACTTAACTAAATATTAATTTACGGCGAACATAACTCCAGCATCTAACAATATGTTTAACAACAGTCTAGTTTGTTTGATTGAAGATTAATAATGAATCTGGTAGCAGAAACATTTTGAAAACCCGACCGGTTCATATCTCCAAGTGTTCAGTGCTAAACTAAACAGCATTGAATACATAATGAGACTAGGAATGGCGAACTCTGTTTCATAAATTGTTTGTTTATTTTTATTGTGTTCAACAATGCAATACTTTATGTTATGTTAACAATACTCCCAGCGGAGAAATCGTGTTGCTTATCATAATTCTAATATCTGGGGTGGTCCGTTTTGCAAAGTGAATGCGTGGACATGAAAATCTACGAACCAACGCTTAAATCACAAGCTATCTGCTGAGCTTTCGAGAATGCCGATTTAAATCATTATTACTAATTAATAAAGCTCTAAGGCGAGTCACTTCATCAAATCTCCAATTCAATAATGTAAGCTGAAACGTAATTCGGATTTATAGTGTCAAGTAAAACAATATATTTATCCGGGAAGGTCTTGAACACATAAATAAATAGGTCTCTTTTTTAATTAATTAATGGAAACCGTGTTTTTGATGAGATTTCATAATATTTGCAGCTATTTTTTAGTTTAAGCTATTTCTTACCCCGTGACATGAATTTTTGGTGCGATTATCATATTTGCATTCAATTAAAATGATTCCTTTATTTTAATTAACCGTTTCTGATGAGATTCTCGTATATTTGAATGCTTAGAATGCTTGAATTTTTTAAAGTTAGTCCTTCTTCACCTAATAAAAAAAACGAGTTGTTGAGGAAATTCTCGATTACATTTATAAAGATACTTATAAAAAGGATTCAAAGAATGTGACTACGTGATATAGAAAATAAAGAAAAATTTGGCACAACAAACAGTTTGCGTATTTTTTCTTTTCTGTAAACTTTTTGCCATTTCCCGAAGTTGAACTGACACCCAGCTTAAAAACATTCCTCACTTAATTAAAATTCATACATATACTTCTGTTATATTGACTCTTAACGTGATCCGACTCAAGTACTTGATTCGTTTGAACATGCCACGTCTTCCTCGGGCGTTCCCGACTTCTTTAGCGAATGTTTTTCTAATTCATATTGTTGAATTTGTAAGATTTTGTTATAATTATTATAATTTTTTATTATATGGATTCATTTAAGTGGGCCTTAACCAAAATAAGAAATGGGTAAAAGAAAAAAAAATCAGTTTAAAGAGTTCTTCAAAGGTGGTACCAACCTATTCCAAGAAATATGATTTTTACAAGATTTGCTGATTTTTTGTGGTTGAGAGTTTAAATTTTATTTTATTGTTATCATTATTATTAATATTTTTAAAAATTGTAATACAGATTACTCATCCATTTACATTACAAGATTTATTATTTTAATATTCTCAATATTTGGGAAGAGTGTACAAAGTTTCAAGGTTATTTAAAGATAAATTAAATATTTCTGCTGTTTTAGAAATTTCATTCAATTGCACAATTTCTCTGGTTCACTTTGTTCTGGTATGTGGTGTCTTGAACAAGTTTCAGGCATGTATAAACCATTGAATTCCAAGAAGAATTGGCTATCAATAAAGTTATGCTCTAAGTATTGCAAGATTTACACATCGAAATGAATATGTAAATAGAATTTTCAAATTTCCCCTTTTCACAATCTCGCCCTTTTCCAATGTTGAATTATATCCAAATAAATCTTTCTAAACAGAAATAACGTTGCAGCGAATCTCGCAACATGATTTTGATGGACTTTCTGTAAACACGATTTAATTACGAAGCCGCAACTTCACGACGCGTTGCTTTGATTTTCAACGTCCTTATACTTTATAGCGCATTGAACAGTCGAGAATAAATTCAGTCTGATATAAAGCCCAGATTGCTTTATTCCCTTGATGAACATTGGGTAGCATCTCGGTAGACGAGATCAAACCCTTGAGTATTTATTCCAAAGCAGTTAATTAACATGTTAATCACAGCAGCCGTTAGTTCGTCAGTTAATTGCCGATCGCAACATTGTAATCTTGTTGCCACATTACTTTTAACTTGAACACTATTATGTGAGGCTGTTGTGTCTCTCATCGAAGTTGGAAGGTGGTAGACGGTAGTCATCTTAAATTGTAGCTGTTTTCATTATAGTTGTTTTTTTAGCTAAATACTTTTATTCAAATTATTAGGAATAACTTATTTAAGCTTATAAACCTCATTATTAAACTTTATATCCCATATAACCGCAATAAAAAATAAGGGAATGAAAATGATTTGCTACATTCTTCGAAATTCCAGGGGATTTAGGAATATTTCACCCATGAAAACTTTGTATGCATCTTTAGTTCGAAGTCACGTTGAATATAACTCCTCGACCTGTTCCCCCCATTTTAAAATACATTTACGACTGCAGAATCGCACTTCATCGAATCGAACATCGAGAAATTTGCTCTTCGGTAATTTTGAAAATTGTCAGGTTCACAGAAATCGTTCTCCAACTTTTCTCCTTCCCCTGTTCAGATTTATCTCACCCCTCAAACTTTCTCAATATTGAAAGCGAAAAGAGTCCCGGAGCCATTGAATTTTTCATCCTTACCTTATGTTGAAACATTTCTTATTATTAAATAAAACAAACACTTTGTATTATACCACTAATTTATTTTAAAATCATCACCAACCTGTATCGTTTATCCCAAGCTTCGTAAGGTTAAAATAAAATACATAGTTAGCATATATATAGGTGAGATATACAAAATATAATAAGAAGAAGTCAAAATATAAAACGAAACAATGGAACAGTGAGACAGAGATATGTTTACATGTAATAGAATAGGACAACACATAAAAAGAAAGGGACACGGAATTAAAGGACGGAGGAATTAAGAAGAAGTAGGAAATTTACTATATCTAATGTAAGACTTTGAGACTTACTATCAATTTGAATAGCTTTCATTATTTCTAAAGCGTCTTAACTATTTATTTTTTCTTTTTGTATCTTGAATTGTAAACTATTGCATCAAACCGTCATTTGAAAACTATAAGAGCCAAGTCATGACTAGTTCTAAGCATCTAAGACTTCTCCAGTGGGTAATAAAGAGCTAGAAATAACTCACACTTTAAAATTTCTCAGTCTTTGTCAAACTGGATAAATGAACCAACATTTAACATGGCTACTGGGCAGTCCCACCGTATGGGCGATGTCCCTGAAAGAAATCCCGGAATATGCCAAGAGTCGCTTACAGTCGAGTTCAATCTTCAATCAAACATGGTTCCCGGGGAAGATGGTGACCCGGATAGGGCAGTGTTTGTCGCGGAAACGACTAACCTGCTATAAAATGCCTAGAAATACGCTGTTTCACTACCTGGACCCTATCGCAGGGTATATCTAGTGGGCAGCAATGAAGACATTAAAGCGAAAAAAAACTCAGTGTTTCCTGCGGGCTCGTTACGATGGATTTGTTCGGTTTTATTTTTTTTACTTATAATTAAGTCATCAAGATCAAGTAACACTAGTTTATTTACATTTATAGAAGAATGTTAAAATGAAACATTATTGACGAATGAGAATCGGAATAATTCAACTAGGTATAATGCTATTATAATGAATAAATAAAAGACACTTTTTAACTTTATTCCACTTTTATTTTTGACCGTGACCGGTTCTGAAGATAGCCGTCACAAGCTGAAACCGGTCACGGTCAAAAATAAAACTGGAATAAATTTAAAAAGTGTCTTTTGTTAAATTATTACAATGGAATTTCACCACGTATTAACAGTTGCAAAAATAGAGCTATTCTAATGTTACTACGCGGTTTCGCTTGTAATTTCAACACTTTTATTCAACACACTGTTTCAATTGATAATTTATTAATTGTGACAATTGCACAAGAGTCACAATTGTTTATAGCCATTGGGACAATGACACTCCTAACGGGGATGAAGGGAGTGGGGTGGGGAAGGAGATGGAAAAGGAAAACATTGGGAAGTACTTGGCTATTCAGATCTGTTCACTTAATCGGAGCCATGCTCAGATTCTAAATGGTGGGCTTTTAATTGGGCGATTTTTTAATCATTAACTCCTTTCGGCTTTTACATAGAATAACATAAAGTATAAGACATGTACTATAATGTGAACAAATGAGTGAGCAATAAATATAAATTGGTAAACAAGAAAGACAAAATTTGGCCTAATGATTGTGAACTGTTATACGAGTATTTGCAAAACCCAATACCGTTTTGAGAGAAGTGAATCAAATACTTGAGTCGGGTTCAAGTCAAAAGTCAGAATAATAGAAAAGTATGAATGATCCACGAATATGAATGAAGCAAAGAGTGTGTGCCAAGAAAGAGTTGTGTGGCGGTCTATCCTTTCTGCCCACCCCTCCGAGAAAACGGTGTAATAGTTAGTTACTTAGTTCCTAAGAGAAAAAACTGTGATGATTTCATTAAGTTAGATTTCAAGGGACGAGAGGTTTAAAAGATAACCTAAAAGAGTTTACAAAATGATTTTATGCTTTATAGCCAAGATAATTATAGGTAATATTTGAGATCAATGTTATTTCTCGAACTAAGTAATATTAATTGCCCTTTCTTCCTTTTCATTTCAGTTAGTTTCGCTCTCTTATCCAATTTACGTTTTAACTAAGTGATACATTAATTTATGAGCAATGCAAAGATAAACGCTTAAGGAATTACTAGATTTTTTCGCAATTATTGCGGAATGAATTGAATGAAAGCCTTCTGCGTAACATCGGAAGTACCCACTGCGTATCCTGACTCCCCGGTTTAATGAGAAAACCAGTATGAAATCTTAGGCCATAACTTACACGTTCCGATAAATATATGTGCCCCAGCAATTAGTTCAAAGTTTTGCATGCTCTTTTCAGTAATCAGAGTGCACCCCTCGTACTGTGTAATACTACATCCAACATTGTTGGGTATTATTTGTACTATATGAATAAAATTTATATTAAAATTAACTGAAATTCTATATTATTTATTTATTTATTTAACATAAAGTAGAACATATGTACATTGGTTACATAATAATCTAATATAAACATAATATGTCATACAGACAAACATTTTTACAATTTAAGCCACAATATACAATTAAGGGCGAGACGGACGTCGGAGAGTTATTATTTATTAATTCAAAATAATGATAATATTATTTTGCCATAGGATAAACATGGTGTTTTTAAAGAGAAAAATATTTATTACGTTTTTTATTTATTTGCATGGGCTTAGCATTTATCAAAATAAAATTAGAAATATTACACATTTCTGACCGTTCTAAGCATGTTTTACAAAAAAAATTTAAAAAGTTGAATATCGTTAAAAAATGCTGTGAAGGTTTTTCTTTAACCTGCCGGTAAGATAAATTAAAAAAGAACAGTGTGTAGTTTAATTTTTTCATAACACTACGTAACTTTAATATATATATAAATATTTTTTTAATGCGGATTACAAATTTTTGGTTAAGTTTATTTACAAAAACGTAACGAGAAGGGATTAAAAATATTTTTCTCCACTTTAAAAATCATATTCATATTTTAAATATTTTGTATAACATACAATAGGACGGTCAGAAAAAGTAATATTTCTGATTAGATTTTGATAAATGCTAAGCCTATGTAAATTTATAAAATATTTTTCTATTTAAAAACATTATGTTTATCGTATTGCGTAATAATACTATCAATATTTTGAAATATTAAATAATTCCTCTCCGACATCCCTCTCCCCCTTAAGAATTACACATTAACCTTTATATAATTATAACAGAAAAATTGCGCTTTACGTATTTTTTCAATTCCTTCTTAAATTTATAAACATTTTCCTCTTTTTTATATTGGGCCGGTATTTCTTGGAATTTCTTCATGGCTCTATATAGTAATGAGTTTTGCGATATTGTTTTCTTTCGAAGGGGAAGTCTTATTTCGTTTCTTTTTCTAGTAGTGTGGTTAAGTCTGTTTTGATATCAATTATTTTTTCTCAATAATTCAGGAATTTGTTGGCTATTAGAGAAAAACTATTACATATATGTTTACAATTTGCTTAAAAGACAATATGTTTTGATCACCTAGCATTTTTTTAATTTTGGAATATTTGTTTTGTCTTAAATTTATTATCATGGCTTTGTTTCAAAAAACTTTTATTTTTGTAAATTCTTCCACTTTTGACAAGATCAAAATACTACTACAATAATTCATATCAGGAACAATGATGGTTTCGTATATAGTTTTCTAAGAATCTGCACTGATGTATCTTCTTATTCTTCTGAATAGTGGATACTTTGTTGGCAATTTTCTTTATAACATATATTTTATTTAGAGATAGTCAGTATGGAATCTTAAATAATACGCAAATGTTTCATTTCATTTTTACACTATTTACTAGTAGCTTTTTTTTTTTTTTTTTACATGTATACCGCACAAGAGTCCCAACTGCTCCCAACCGTCTGGAGCCAGTGAGACTATGGCATTCCCAATTCGGAAATGTTGTGAGGCTGGAGATATTGGGGAGGGGAAGGAGAAGGAGAAGGGGAAGAGGGAGGTGGGAAATACCTGGCTATTCAGATCTGGTCACCAAACACGGCTAAAAGCCATTTCAAGCAACGTTTCAATTCTGAATGGTGGTCTTTCACCAGGGCGATACTGAGAGTATCTTCCACTCTGAAAGCTAGAAGCTAGAAGACATTTTAGTTTGGGTTTATAAAATCTTGATAGAACTAATTCTAATTTATTTTAAAGTTTGTATTTTTTCTTTTGTAAAATTGAATTTAAAAAAAAGGCTTAATTTGACATTTCACAAAAAAAAACAGCTCGTTCAAAACAATTCAATATTTCGACCCATCGGTGTAAAAAGATCCACCTGACATTGTAACGTTATACGATAATAAACTCTAAAGCTCATTTACTGTGAACACATTCATACTACAGCGTACGTAAGCGTGACGTATCCGCGTATGCAGATATTGTCGGCTAGAATATTTTGACATGCCGGTGGCTACTTGTGACGTCTGCACCTGCGCAGTTAGTAAGAACACATACCGTTAGCACGGCCATCTTCGTCAGTTGGCGTCATTAGACGCAGATGTTGCTAAAATCGAGAAGATGGACACCGATAAATCAATTGAATTGGTCAGGGAATTTACGTTGTAAAATAATAATAAACACGGAAATAGCATTATAAAATCCTCAAACATGTTGTTGTAGACGCTAACGCTCAGTTGACAGTTCAGTTGACAGCCGTACTCTGGTCTATGTGCTGTTCTGCACGATGTAATGTGAATACTTGAGTCTGTGCCGTGCTTGTACTGTACTGTTCTGCACTGCGCGATGCTGGTAGATGTGAACAGACCTTTATACAAAGACATGTGAAATAATAATTATAAAGTGGTTTTAAGTAAGGAGATCTTCAGGCATATAAAAGTATAAGTTCCTTCTGAATGAAGTGATTGAATTTGAAAATAAGCAAAGTTTATTATATAATCGAGCTATTCTTGACGTTCATCCTCAGAACACACCCAATTGGGGATGACAGTCATAACCATAGAGATCAGGAACTCTTGTGCGGTATTCATACGAAAAAAAGAAGTAACCATAGTAAATCCTATTAAATATTTTTAGTTTATTAACGATGATTTTCTGTCTGTTATTCCTCAAACTTTGAATTTATTGATTTGTACTGATGTTCAAAAGCTCTTTAAAAGAACGTTTTTTTAAAAGCTGAATTGAATGTGCAGGTATATCTGTTTTTATCAGTTTGACCAGTGCACATTTAAAAGCTTCGTAAATAACATTAACTGGAATTTCCAATGAAGAAGTCTTTCTTCTTTTACGTTAACATTTAAATTAAGCTCTCTCAGCCTCTGAAGTTGGACCAATTTACACATCAGCCTCGGGATAAAATCAGTGTTCACACTGCAAACCGCTGCGTAAAACCCAAACTCAACTGTGCCTTAAATATTAAATTGGTATATGTTTTTTCTTCAATAAAAGTAAAATAACTTTGTGGTATCATTTTAAATAAAATTAATAAGAAAAAAAAACTTTGTTTACACCACTTTTTTTTAATATATAAATGAAATCAAAGCTTTCCTCACCAGAATAAACTATGTGCAGTTTTGTTATTCTTATTAATTTATTAATAATGACGCCACAAAGTGACTTCAAATGTTTTGAAGAAATTATAAAAGAAAATATTTGGTTTAAACCAGTATTTAATAATATATAAATATCAACACGTGTCAGAAGCAAAGTGTTTTCACATTAATACCTACATTTAGAATAATATTATAATGATAGTAATATATTTTATACGTTTTTTTCCTTAATTTTCTTTATAAAAAAGTCAAAGAATTTATATGAAATTTATTATCAAATATTGTATAATAATTTTTTTAATTATTTTAAGATTTTCAATTATTTACTTACCTACTTTCATCACTCATTGTTAATTTTTGTATATTTTTAATATTTGTTTATTCTCACGTTATTATTTTTCTATGTTTATTATTTGTCTATTCTTGTAATTATTTCTCAGTATACTGTGGCACTTCTACGATTTGAGTCTATGTAATAAATTAAATTTATTATTTAAATTAAAGGTCTAAGTATTTACTTGAGTATTTTTGAAGTAGCTCGATACAGGAGGCCCTGATGGAAATATTTTCCCTCAGCGCATATGTAGTCTTTGGGGATGCTGTGTTGAGGGTAAATTGTATTATGAGCAAATAAAACATTTACCGAATTTCTCATTAGATTCTGACGTACCTAATCAACCTTGGTATACTTGATGCGGTCTTGAACCAGGCTTAAGGCCGTTTCAACCATACCTACGCCGTTGTAATAGGACATGTTTTTCACTATTCCGACCTTACACGCCGCGTAATATTTACATCGTGATTATAGGATGGTTACATCCTGATAAATACGTGCAGAAAAAAGGCCACTGCCATCGTTCATTTTATATGGGGATGGTAACCAAAAAATTGTTTTTAGTGTTACCAACATGGAAAAAAAGTGGATGTTATATTTTCGACGATTTAACCTATTGACTTAGTTATTGTTTTCATGGGAAACAAAGAAACGAAAAATCCCTATATGTATTGAATTATAGGTTGAAGAACCGCATATTTATATGCATATTCATCTGGAGAAAACGCATACAAGCTTAGAGAATAGTACTATATTGCTGTTATTTTTTTAAAGTAACATACTCGTATATCTTTATCCTATCTTTATTACTACATCTTAATATATAAAAATTAATGTTTGTCTGTCTGTCTGTTCTGGATTTTCTCGAAAATTACTATATCGGTTTGGCTGAAAATAGCACAGTTTGTTCTTATTAGTGCCGGAAAGGGTTAGAAAGTAGTTTGAATGAAATCCAATATGTAAAACTGTTGCTATAACGATTTAAAGTTAGTATGAAAAACATTGAACCTGCCATGTTGTAATGAGGTTAGCCCATAGATATACCACTTTGTTTAGCCACAGATAACGTATTCAAAATAAGAAGGTTTGTTTAGGTGAAATATTTTCAAAATTAGAAAAACAAGTATGTACCTACTTAAGAACTTTATTATTTAAGTATATTTTGAAAACGAAATAAATGTTTGTAATGAAAAAAAAAATTCAAATTAATGTTTCTTTGTTTCATCGTTTAGAGATAGTGAAAGTCGTCACAAGGCATTATTTTCGATGTAAAATCAATTATGACATTCAAACGACAAACAAGAATTCAGTGTCATAACTATATTTAAAAAAAAAACAAAATTCCCGAGCAAGGCCGGATACAAATCGACTAGTAACTATATTAATATAATTTTTTTAAATGGCGAATATAAGATTGTGTAGGTATTACGCCACCCATCCTGCTAGAATTAAAATTCAAATTAATAAATTCACTCGTTTAATCTCAACTCATTTACATCTCCGGCACTCTGGAACAGGTGTTTTTCCCACAGCCATTCCAAACCGCATCCAGCATCATTTAACGTCTAACAAGTTTCTGGACCATTTTGTACTTGGCTCCCGTATGTTGATGAGAAATATTGTCTTTTTTTCACTGGACTACACACCTGTATAAAACCTGATCGAGTATCAGGTATTGAGATTAATTTAATTGATATAGTTTTTTTTAATCTTCTACACATCTCTTGCACACTTACACTATTATTTGACTTCAGTGGGTCCATCAATTTTTTTCTGATCGGTCATACAAAAAATGAGTTCTCGGTAAACTTTACACTGGTTTAAGCAAGTAGGTACCTTTAGTAAGTTAATGATTACTTATTAATCCACATATTTGTTTTACCTTGTTCCACAATTATGGTGCTGTGAAACTGATATAACCTTTTTTTTCTTCATTTCTGAGAAGAAAGTTTTCTTTTTTTTTATATTTAATTAGTTCTAATTGGTAGAATTGAAGAATTTTTCTCTTACTCACGTCAGATATAAAAAATGACGTACATTGTTTTCATCATATTATTACATAATGCGCTGTTTATTAAACTTTTTCTAAAGTGTTAAAAATGGTGCGATTCAATTATTTTACACATACATAATTCATATTTTATTCATTTTAAAGATGTGCATAATTTCGTGAGACAATAATTATGCATTCATACATTCATTCTTACGAGGGTAAAGTCGTGTTTTGGAAAAGGGAGACGAGTCAATATTAGTCTTAACTTTACAGGGGGCCGATTTTGCAGTCTAGATTTTTTGTTAGAACTGAGAAATGTAACGAAAAACAGCCCTTTCTTTGCACTCAATAAACTTTATAAACACTTTATAATATATATAAGCACTTTATAAACCCATAGAATGCATTGATTATTGAAGGTGTCTCTATTTTCCACGTCTATATTTTAAAATAAATGTTTTGATAAATGGAGACAACCTGAATTATCTCAAAGTTCGTGTTTTTGCGAATTTATTAAAAAATTTTCTCATCTCTGTATGTCAACAGCTAATACCTTGGAACACGTTTTTTCCAGCGGATTCACTCTCTTTTCCACGTAGAAAAAATAATTAGGATTCAGCATAGTTGTATTTTCACTGACTCATCTCCCTTTTCAAAAACATCACAGATTTTTCGAAAAAGCAGTAGGTAGATACACAAATTCTTTGCAAAAATAATCAAATTGTGAATGTTGAATATCCATTACACCAAACTTATATTACACGTTAAAAAAATATACCCATCGTGTGGCAATGAGTTTTTGCTACAAACCACCAGACTTAATCGAGCATCGTACACAGGATTCGTCATCGAAAATCGCTTGCAAAACTCACCCGACCAATAATGTAATAATTCTAAAACATTAGCGGCGTAAAAACACTCTCTTCGCTTACAGGCATCACGACTCCTGGCTACAGACTACATACTACAGACGAACTGCTCGAGAAATAGCTGCCTGAGAGAATACAGTGTTCTAAAATAGAGTACTCCGTTATATGTTCAATGTTCATACATGTATAATAGAGTTTAATATACGTATAATAAAGTGTTATATATAACAGGAATGGAGGAGTCGGCAAACATAACTAAGAGCAGGCCATCATTGTTTCTGCATGATTGTAATGCTGTTATGTTATTTATACTTACCAGAAAATACAGAGGCGAATGGGGATCATTTGTTGAGAAAGTCTTACAACGTATTATTTTTAATTGCCTTTTTGTTGTAAGGGTACTAATGACGATGCCAGAATGGTGAACGCAGAATGTAAAATTATTCACATTGATCTAATAATACTGCCATATAAGATATATATAGATAGTATCATATTAGTTACAAAATCTGCCAGATTAGAGGATTTACTTAGAAATATTCCTGCTTGAAAGTAAATTTTACAAATATATGGTAAACTTTAAAGTGTAAATAGAAAGCTTGGCATTCTCTCTTTCTAAAATTCTTTATAATATATGTTTGACCATAGTAGAAAAGAAGATGGAACGAGTTTTATGAGGATGTTTAACTTGGCGCCACATATGGCACAACGTGACTCAACGGCTATTGATGTTTCGTGACGAATACGGCACCACGTGACCAGGCGGAAACAATTAAAGGAGAAAAAGGTATCGTGGTAAGGTTCTGAAAATAACTTTATTATATGATGGCAGTGAGCCAAGGGAGTGGGAGATGAAAGAAAAAATATTAACTGAATGCAGTAAGGGTGATTTTTAATTTAGTATATTTTATGAAGAATTAGATAGCATAGAAACATAACGTAGGTGTAATGGGGACCCGAAACCTTTGTACACTCGGCTACTAACCGGTACATTGTTTTATATATGTAATATATAGAGCATTAAGAGACGTACCTGACTTACTTTAACCGGTGATTCCTGACTTTAAAAAATTTAATCGAAATTTTGACCTCCGGTGACATTTTTTTTTCGTCAATTTTATTTTTCAAATACAACAACAACAAAAAAAACACATGCCGTCACTGATCACTTGGCCGAGTAACCGCCTAGCCCCCACCTCAACCATACCTGTCAAATACCCACCAATTTTTTATGTTCACAGGTAAATTTAAAAAATTATAATAAGAAATGTCTTCGGAGACCAAAATTTCATTTATATTGTTTACTCCAAATAATGTAAGGAATCGCTAATTATAATAAGTCAGGTACGTCACTCAACACCCTGTATTTGTAGGCAAACCGTAATATGAAAGCACTATTTGGAATCTACATTACTGCAAATATCAAAACATTTTTGAAAATTCTACTATTATCTTTCAAGTGCGGTCTACATGACCATCTTAGATCATACAACATACGAGTGCGTCTTGAATATTTCAACATCAATACACTTAAAATGAGAAGGCACCAATTGATTGATTTAAAATGTTTCCATAAAGTAATTCACGGTCATCTATATACTGCATTACGTCTTAGCAGTATTAAAATAAACGTTCCTAAATCATATCGTTTAAGACGTCACGGCACATTCCATCTGAAAACGTTATAAAATAATATATTTTTGCCCTCTTTCTCAAATGTGTCAACTTTATAATAACACTGATTATGCTAATGTCGATTATATATAAAGTTTCAGAAAAAAAACCTCCTCCTATTGCTTATAAATATGTAACAATGATTTGGCCAACTACATCCATTGTGTCTCTTGTATGTATTAATTTTATTATGTATCCTTTGAATCAGCATAATTTTATATTTTATGCATTCCTAACTGAGTTTTTGTAACTATATTATTCACACGTAAATGAAAATATCCATAAAAACTTGTATCAATAAATAAGTAATAAGTCGAGTTTAGCACGTTTTCTTCATTGACAATTTAATTATAAGGATTACAATTTCTCAATTTAATTTACATTATTTCATCGTTTGGTTTGAATAAAAGCCAAGTCTAACCCTTCTACAAAATGATACGCTAACAACAATATTATTTTCAGATCAGGCTATTACTATTTTTATTTATTTAAAAAAAAAATTAGTATCTACAAATTAAAAACCTTTCTCTTTATAACTTGTCATGCACATATACATTCTTATACATACATATATATCATAAATATGTTACACTTATATAGCATACCAACTATGTATAATGTTCTTTCTTTTTCTTTCTGTACACAAAATCATTTAAATGTTAAAATATGTAAAAGCCCATTTGGGGGCTAATAATAATATAAATATTATTTCTAGTTTTTTTCTATTATTTAAAGTGAGTAAAAAACATTATTTTTCGAAAGACAATTAGAGTAGTTGTTGAAAATCAAGTTATCACTGGCAAATATATATTTAAATCGCTGGTTGAAAGTTTACAGTAGGGATTTGTATTCAAACTAAGTGGGCCGAAATTGCTATTCCGAGCCGATACAATTTGGTCATTAATTTTTTCTTACAGTGTAATGGTGTTAAAAAAGTCGTTATAAAATCACTAGATTATGTTAATCAGTTTCCTGTGTATAATTAAATGGAAATTAGATGATTAAAACCTACACATAATGGTTATTGTAATGAGTGCTGATGATTATTGCTCAGTTTTAATGTTAGAAAATTCGCCTAAATGATACTAGTTAATTAGAAATAGAATTAGAGTGTCATTGAATAATTATTATTGGTGGTTCCCATCTTATAAAATAATAATAAAATGATTTGCCGATATGTTTATTATATCCTATTAATCAAGGTGCGTGTTGAATGGTAATTATGAGAGGGCTACTAAATTGAATCAATAGATATGTTAACCAGATATATTTAGACAGAAATGCGTATCATTACTTTGACTGTAATTGTCTGGCAAACTTTATTTGTGTAATAATAAAACGCCAATTTGTTATTTGCAATTTATTTGTTTTCCTTTTTTTTTATTTACATTTGTATAAAAGTTATGTTGTTTTGAATGATAAGAGCGAGCTTTATTGCTGCAGCCGCGTTCTCATATTTTTAAAGAATTTTGTTGTATTAAGCGTGCAAATATTTTAGTGGCTATTTTCAGAGTCTAAAAGACGAGCGTTCGTATTGCGTAGTAAATTTTATAATATATTAGTAGATATTATGATAATATATTTGTAGATATTTTGATAATATTTAAGTAGATATGATGATAATATATTAGTAGATATTGTGATAATGTATTAGTAAATATTATGATAATATTGTAGTAGATATTATGATAATACATTAGTTGATATTGAGATAATAATAATAATAGTAAATATTATGATAATATTGTAGTAGATATTGTGATAATGTATTAGTAAATATTATGATAATATTGTAGTAGATATTATGATAATATATTAGTTGATATTGAGATAATACATTAGTAAATATTATGATAATATATTATGATTTGTCTATGCGTAGGGATCTGAAAATTTCGCCGTATTTTTTGTGAAAAGTGGTGTTATTTTTGGTGAAAAGTGCGTTATTTTTGACGAATTTCAATTTATTTTTGGGAAAAGTGGTGTTGTTTTTCCGCAAAAGCTGATGATTTTGCAACAAAATTGATATTTTTTCCCACATTTTTTCGACATGAAGTTAGCTGCGTTTCATTTTATTGGTATTTAAAGAAATATTTAGGATATGTTATAATACAATTTTTTTGTTTGCTAAAATATTATACAGCATCACGTAAAAAAATGCTTAATTTACCAGAAAATCATGAATTTCGAGTTATTCGCAAGGAAATTTCAATCATTCATTTTTCAGGTCTCTATTCTACCTTTGCGTGGTGAAACCACGTACGACCGTATTATGAAGTGGACATCGGAAAAGAATGCAATGCCAATGTAAGCGTAATAAACAGGATGCAGAAAGGGATGCTTAGGTGAAATGGACACGTAGAACGAATGGAAAGTTAGAAGAATATATAATGGAAAGAGAATTCTAGGACGCCACAGGAAGTTGATCATTGAGTAGGAATGACAAATAATAATATTTGAGATGACGTAGGTAATGTAAGTCACTCTTATTGCCTACCCTTAGTTTGAAATGGCTTTATGGCGAGTTTGGAGTTAGTAAGTCTACGTAAATATATATTTTATTATTAATTCACTATTTCGATGCGTCCCTGCCCAACAATGGTGTTATTTCAATAATTCGAAGCGCGAAACTTATGAAATTTGTTGTTTAAAATTTCCCCGAGTATAATAATCCAAATGCTCGCGTGCCGTGAAGTACGTAAGCAGCCGCATACACGACCCGGCCTGTCCGTGCCGCGACCTTTCACCCCACGGCTGCGGTGGAGGCTGCTATAGCAGTGGGCTCGCTTACCACTCTAGCACTTCGGTGGCTCTATGCGCTGTTTACACTTTAGACGTGACTTCAGTTCTATGGTTTCTGGTGGCTATGAATAAATAAGTTTGAGGACGCATTCTTCCGTAGAGTAAGTACAAATGCATGTTTTGTTGGGCCAAATTAAAAAAAAATTGAGGCATCGCTATTGCTTGGACTGTATTACGACTCATCGGCCAATATATTACCCCAAACATGTAGAATTCTATATTCGCTATTTACACTGTTGACGTGATTAAAGCTTAATGATCTCCGTTAGCTGCGGAAAATAAGTTTTAGGCATTCGTTAAGCCCACTTTATCACTTTAATTTATTGCAAGTACATCTCTAGGAGTCGCTGTATTCTTTTTTATTAGCATTTTTCACCCTAGGCGTCACTTTCTTTCTATGGTTTCTGATATCTACGAATATTAACGTTTTAGGTCCTTTTGGATCTATGTTACTACTTTAGAACTCACAGCATTTTATTCTATTTTATTTACATTTTAAGCGTGAAAATTCTATTAGATCTTACATCGTACACGGGACTGATGTTCTATGATATCTTATAGCTACGAATATATCAGTCGAAGGGGTTCTTTGACCTAACTTACTTCCTTAAACTTGCCGTTTTTTATACTTTTTGCTATTTACACTCCAGACGTGACTATGATTTATGATTTCTGATAGATACAATGTAATTTTTGGTGTTTGTTAAGCCCATTTACGACTTTAGCACACCTATTTATTCTATTATATGCGCTATTTATGGTTCTACCGCAGACATCTCTTTTGTAACCTCTTTTTCGTTACCTGTGTTGTTGATGAAAAATATTCGAAGGTTACGGAGCTTATCAGCTATAACAGTGTAAACTCTAGACGTGACTACATTTCTATGAATTGTAGCTGATACGAATGCACGAGTTTTAGGTAATTTGTGAGCCCACTTACTAGTCTACCACTGCTATCTGCTACTTACACTCTAGGCGTGACCAAAGTTATGCGATTTCTAGTAGCTACGAATATATAAAATTTAGACGTGTGTTGCCCTATCAGGAATATTATTCTAAAACCCCGCGGACTTGTATGGTTATGTTTATCTGATTATGAAGTAATTCTTGAAAATGCAGTGTAAATGTTGCCGTAAACAATGTTAAACAATACTAAAGGGATTGGGGACCTATCTTTCAGTGGTTTCAGCACCTACTCGTGCAGAACGATTTCAAGCTTTCTAGCTACACAATCAGTATAGGCGTCACAAAGGGTAGACACGTCGCAAAAGATATAATATTATTTTACAATTAAGAGTCAAATTATTACGAATAATGAATAAGGTTTAAATCGTGTGACTTAACTTAATTAAAAAATATAATTAAAGCAAATTAAACTAAATACTATTGTGACAGCTGTTTTGGAATTCAAAGCCGTTTTCAAACTGAACTTAATAATACAATTTGATATACATTAAAACAATTAATTTTTAAAAAATAAACTAATATAGCAAATGTTTCGATAATTATTAATCATAAGGCAAATTTATATACGATGAACTTTTAACTAAATACACAAATTTTGGCAGTTAAATTGTCTAGAGCAAGCGGGACTATGGCACCTGCAATGTTGAGGAAGGTTGTGAAGCCGACGATATCGAGGAAGTAGAAAAAGAATGGCGACTATGGAGTTTGGGAAATTAATGCTATTCTGAAGTAATTACTATATTTTCAAAAAAAGAAGAAGAGAAGTGGAAGGTTGGCTATTCCGATCTGATAATTAAAAATTAAAATAACTGAAGTGGTTTCCTGTAAAAAATCGATTATTTTTTCGATCTTTCTACCGGCGTAATAGTAAAATTCCCTACACATCTTTTTTTGCTTTTCATTTCACTGACAATAAAATGTCTCGTTAGAAATCACTCGATAATTTTAGTACTTACGTTTTAATGTCGGTATCATAGTAATTTTTAACAGGTTCGATTCTAATGATTTTCGTACTGTTGTTTTAATTTATTTGAGTGCTTCAAATTGGAATTGGGTACGTCATTACATCTCCTTTTATTGCGGCTCGCGGCGGCTTCCACGAATCACTACCTCTGTTACAAACTTGGAATGATAGAACTAATGTAATGTAACGGAAAAATCAATCAAAGAACTGGGATCAGAGTCAGTGATGATTGGCCGTAATTAATGGCCTTCCATGCAATTATAATTGATACCATCTCCACAAACTCCCCACTCTACCTAATATTGACCCACAAAAAAATAATGATGCCTGTAATTTATTGTCGAGTGTATTTATTGTAGTTACTAATACTTCTTATAATATGCACATGTACTTCAAAAAATACGTAAGGGGAAACAAAAGTAACCGGATTTCTATTCTGGAGGGCGGGCCTTTTCTAGTACAAACTTATTCTTACTAAGTGAGGGTTCTATGAAACCTTTTTTTATCAGCATGTCAATAGACAAGAGTTTCTCAACTTTATTTGTGCCATGCTTCACTTTAACGCTTCGATCTCTATCCCCCTTCCCTGTCATAATTTTATAGTTTCTGCTTGCTTATTGGCGGAACCCTAGTTCCATCTCAAACATTTTATTGGCGATTCTTAGCATATATTTTGCTTTCTGTTCCCCTTCCTAAATTAATGTTAATGAAAGATAATTCCATAACCCTTAGCACTCCATTATTTTTTAATATTTGTTGTCAGCCAACTCTAATTTAAATAATCTCAAAATATTAATTTATAGATAGGCAGTTACAAAAAGGTTATAGTAAAACAAAAACGGAAAACAGTCAAAACCTTATTAAAACGTAAATTTAAATGTTTTTTTTTATCGAATAATCACAAAAAACAACGTCACGTGTCAAGTTTTGCGCGCGAAAATACACCGCGCGGGGACGTCTTATATCGTCGGCCGCCAGCCGACAACCGAGTTGTAGCGTACAAATCGTAATGTCGGCTGGCACCCGACAAAGGAGTGGTAAGGGTTAATATCGCAGGAGATTTGTTTGCTTTTTTGTATTTTTTTCCATTGATTGTGACAGCCCCAAATAAATATTTTTTGAGGCTGAAGAAATTGGGATTTAGAATTATAATCTCTTTAAAGACAGACGGAAAATTAACGACGTAACCTTTTTACTAAAATTGTTAAATTGTAAATTCGATTGTTCTGAACTCCTGCATTTAATCAACCTGTACATATCTAAACGAACTACAAGACAGACATTAACATTTTACATATGTATATCCCGTTCTAACTATAGTTTGCATTCCCCAAATCAACGCTTACACAACAAATACTTAAATGATATCAATGTATTTGAAAATTATCAAACTTGGCGAATTTCAAAAAAAGGATGAGTGAATTATTTCTACCTAGTTTTTAAATTATTGCTAACTACAAGTTTTTACATTATTCACTTATTTGTTATTAATGATAATATTGACTTTAGGGATATTGCATTATTTATTTTTATTCTGTTCCTGTATATTTTTAGCTTTGGCGCAGTTTTTCATTTTTCCTTTTCAAGTGTAACTTAACTTTTGTTGTAGCTTTTCAAGTGTAACATAACTTTATTCAAGTGTAATTTAACTTTTGTGCCTGTTTTCTATTATTAATTTTTCTTATGTGATTTAAAAATGATGTATCTGTATGTAAAAGTCCCCTGGGTATATAAATAAAAAATAAATGAAAAGACACAGCTGATTTTATTATTTTATGATGAGAAAACCAAAATTTTGCCGATTTTTATCATTTGGAAAGCTAACTAACTAACCATCACGCCGTTTCCCCCGCAGGGGTAGGCAGAGAGGACGGACCGCCAAACAACTCGATCTTGGCATACACTTCTTGCTTCATTCACATTCATACAACGCCTCATACATTCTCTTCTGTTATTCCGATTTCTGACATGGCCCGACTCGAGTATTTGATTCACTTGATCGTGCCATGTCTTCCTCGGACGCCCCCGGCTTCTTCTTCCATTCACATTCGCGTCATACATTCTTCTTACACTCCTCTCTTCGTTCATTCGCTTCACATGCCCAAACCATCTAAGCGTCCCTTTCTTAATCTTACTCATTACGCTTACATCAGCCTTTCATTCTTTACGAATTTCAATATTTTTCACACCATCATACATGGTTTTACCACACATTCGTCTCAGAGATCTCATTTCAACGGCATTCAGTTTACTTTTATCCTTCTTCTGCCAATTCCATGCCTCACTACCATACATCAGGGTTGGTATCAGCACTCCATTGTGGACTGCTAGCTTCGCTTCTTTGGACAACTTTTTGTTAGCGCCAACCGCGTTCAGTCCTCACTTAATGGAGTTTCCTGCATTCACCCTTCTTTCAATATCCCTATTAGTCTTTCCATCTCTCGTAAACATACTTCCCAGATATACAAACTCACATACAAAATTAGCGTTCTTCATGCATACTTCATTCATCCTAGATACAAGGGACTGTAAATCTTCCATACTGTTAGCAATCAGCACCGCATCATCCGCATACAACAGGCAAAATACTTTCAGATTACTCATTTTCGCGTCCAAGCCCACCTCTTTCAATTCTTGCATACAATTATCCATGTATAGATTGAATAACCACGGTGACATTACGCAGCCTTGCTTAACACCTTCTGTAATGTCAAACCACTCCATAAAATCATCGTTTACCCTAACACATGCAACGCTTTCCTCGTACAGAGACGCGATTGCCTGTATGAGATTCGTATTCACTCCGGACAATACCTTCCATATTTTTTTCCTATTAACTCGGTCGTACGCTTTTTGTAGATCTACAAAGGCACAGAATAGTTTCTGGTTTTTTGCCAGAAACTTCTCTGTTGCATACGCAACTAGAAAATCTGATCCATACACCCCCTTCCGCTCATAAATGCACATTGCACATCCCATATTTTATCTTTTGTTTTCGTTTGCACCCTTTCAATCAATATCCTACCATACAGCTTTCCATTTGAACTTAGCAGGCTAATAGCCCTGTGATTTCCACATTCCATACGTGACCCTTTACCTTTGTATAGAGGCATGATCACAGCCCTCCTCCAATCTAATGGCGTTGGAAAGTTATCTCCCAAAAATACTTTGTTGGGAAATTTATTAGAATTTTTAAAATTAAAAATCTTTGAAATATGTAAAAAGGTGGTAGAAAATGGGCCGCAGAAGATTTTTTTATATAAATTTGAAAAAACAAAGAAAAATATTGTCAAAGAAAATATTAATAAATAATGTTGTGTGTATTGTCGCTCAAAATATTTAAATTGGCCTATGATGAAAATCACTGCGACATACGTTGTTGTGAGAGGCCGCATTCAGCTTCGGCAATTTTATTCTTTAAGATCTTTTCAAGTTTTCATGATTTTTAAAAAACCTGCCCCGAGATCATTGATTATCAGGTATACCTATACCTTGATGTGGAGAATCAATGTGGATTTATATTATATTTGATGTTTGAGCTACACATCAATTGCAATGCGACCACACCCCATCTCTCGCATTTATGAACACTAACTTTAAGCTGTTAAAACTAAACGAAACCTAATACGCGCTCACCGATGGCGCTAATTTAAATATTTTAAACAATGGAAGTATTGTAATGCTTTTACATATTGAGATGAATTGTTTGTTGGCGGGTATACACATCGAATAAATTATTATCATAAATTTAAAGCTCAAGTCTTCCAATAAATAAAAAAATACAAAATAATATTTTTGTAAAACTAATATATTCAGTATTTTTATAAGTTTTTTGAGGAACTTGAGCTTTAACCTTATGATAATAATGATATCCATTTCACATTCTGAATGCACACTCGCCAACAAACAATTCATCTCAATATTTAAAACCATTGCGCCAAAAGCGTTTTTTTTTACATTTATTATCCAATTATTCGTATTACGAATTTATTAAATTTATTAAAATCTGTTATTATTATCCCACACAGATCGGAACTGGAAAAAAGTCTATTTGCCTTCGTCGCAAGTGTCGGACGCCTGTAAATTGATTTTATTACCGCTTCAAAGGGACAATTTAAGGTGCATAGACATTGTAAATATTCATTTTAGAATCCGCGTGCGTTTCGGGACTCGTCCCACGAACCTGAAATTTTCCTTGCAATACTCCTCCCACGGAAAAATATGGACAAGATTGTTGATTTCATTTGAATCCACATTATTCATGATTTTAATGTCAAAGTAAGTTATTTGCAAGCCCGGTAGGGAATACTTTTTATGCGACACGAATTATGCTAATGCTATTAACATGATGTGATACGCATTACAAATATTAATTGGATTGTTTTCTGGTATAACTGATATTATTGACTACAGAATTTCACATAAGGATCGGGTTTAATGTTTTCTTTGTTTTAACTTACCATAAGATTTTTTTATTTTTTTGAGGTTTCCGATGTTAACAATTTTTTTTTACGTTACAGACATGAACTTTGATGTCTTTCAACACAGTAGTTTTTTTACAAACTCCAATATTATATGACAGTTTTACAATAATTTTTGTAAGGTAGTAAGTAAAATCAGCAAAAAGTAAGTACCAAAAAGTTTGAAATAAGTCTATCTATTTTGTGTCTCAAGTGTCAGTTTGACTATGGCGTCCCCAATTAGGGAATTGTTACGAGGCTGAGAGGAGTGGAAATGCGAAACGGGATGGTTGGGTTAGGTTTCCGATCTGGTCATTAAACACAGCAATTGCAATTTTCAGCAAAAAAAAAAAATCTGAAGGAGACTCCGTTACTGTGATCATAATACATTTTTCCTATCAATGGAAAACTTTTTTACTAAATTAATACTCATCACTCCTTAAGAGAAATGGCTGCATGGCCTGTTTCATACAAAACTTATTTTTGGATTTAAGGTGAAAATACCTGAACCTAATAAGAACACAAATTTGCCGTACATAATTTAAAATATCGACCATTTTGTTTATTTTTTACATTTGAAAGGTCCTTGTTAAACGCTGATTTAAACATCCGTTTCAGCTTTTGAACAATTTGTGATCAGCAACTGTTATGTTTTTATATTTGTTAGCTAATCACAAAAATATCAAAAAAATAAAACGAAATGGCGCTAATTGACATCTTGAAGATGGCGTTACATTTAAATTTTCGTGAAACACTTCAAAAGACTCCAACCCTAGCGTTGAAGTCATCGCGTCCAATAATAATTACGCAGCCTCCAATCAAAATACGAGGAATTTGTAGCCATGTAGTTAGATTCATTTGAATACCAGAATGCCCAGTGCCCGGTGCTCAGTGTCCGGGGTCTGGTGTCACACTTTTGTTACACGACGCGACGCCAGGAATTTTCCGGTACAACACGCGGGCGCTGAAGGTCAGACTCTAATTCCCTTAACCAACTTTTGCATTAACATTGGACCTATGGCTTATTCATTTATAAGGCTATTCGATGAGACTTGATTAAGCTATGAACATAAACGTAGAAACTGCACTAATCTGCTTTAACAGCTGCCATGAAATAATGATGGCATTATGGTACATATACGAGTATACACGGCAGTTGTAATTTGAAGTCTCTTTATAATATGCTCAAATGATATATTCTCAGTGGTGTGCAGTCTATAAAGGCCGACAAGTTGTGCATACCCTAAGAAAAACTGACCAGAAATAGAAAGATATAATAAATTCTAAAAAAAAAAAATAATAGGAATTTTGAAAGTTAGGAAAAATTTCTGTACCGGTTCATTTATTCAGTTGGCCACAACAATCATAGGAAGAAGATAAGAAAATGGTCATTTTCAAATATTCAATCCGTAGTTCATACCCGAACTTGAAAAATTACGCACAGCCTACCTTTGGTCATAGATCAATGCACGCCACTGTATATTCTGTAATATGGGTAAAGCTCTAGCGTTACGAAAAGATGTGTAAACAGTGGCGTCCACAGAGTTTTTAATTAAGGTAGGTAGTAGTAAAGTAGCGAAATAATTGTTAAAAAAAACTTACCATGACAGACATGGCTAGTTTTCTCTAAGACTGACTGAGCTGCTGGTCTTAGCCGATGTTGGTTGGAATTACCTGCTACACCAAATAATATTCAAACAACCTTTTCATTCGTGCATGTTACGAGCCATATTTCCATATTTTTTTGAACTTCACTGTGTGATAAATATTTCGTTAGTAAAATTGCACTAATTAAAAGAGCTACCAACAGATGACACTGATTGCCATACTTTTGATTTACATCAAAAGGCACGGTCTTTTTCGATACTAACACAAACGAGGATCCTTGGATGCGCATTGCACAAATATGTATACTTTATATCTTGAATGCGGTCAACATTTGAATATGGTATGTGCGTTATTTTTCATGCCTGTTCGTAGCATCGCGCGCATTTTTGAAAGTGTGGATTGATTTATTGCTCCATTTTTTTAAATATTAACATGATTTATATTTTTTTTACGGAAACACCACACAGGAGACCCTGAGGGAAATAATTTCCCTCAAGGCCTATATCATGCTTCGGGATGCTGTGTGGAAGGTCTTTTAGAGGATAGGAAGGAGTGAACTTGGGTCTTGAATAGACCCATGTTGTAGGATGGAGGAAACAGAGGCCGGCAGATCATTCCACAGCCGAGCTGTTGAACACAGGAACGAGTCGTAAAAGTGACCCGTTCTCATGTGACAAATGGCGACTGTGTGAAAATGTTGGGCAAGCGTTTGGCGTGTTTCCCGACTATGCACCGGTGCCGAAGGGATTAATGACGATAGTTCCTCAGAGCGTCTTCCATTAAATTACCGGTAAAACAAGGACAGCATTCCCACCTGACGGTCTGTGTTCCAAAGATTGTAGTCCGTTTGTTAAGATAGGCGAATCTATCAAACGAACCGCCCGTTTCTGTACAGAGTCAAGGGTTTTTTCAGATATTTTGGGACTCCCGACCAGAGGTGGCTGCCAAATTCTACAGTGGGGTAGGTAGTGATTATGTGCCTATATAGAATGCACGCCTCTATATGTAAGTGTGGTTATATTAGAAAACATTTTGAAAAGAGTGGTTTTAGAATATCAAATCAAATTATGAAGAAGAATGATTTTAAGTGTAGGATCGGTCAGAGGTCACAAATATATTTCAGAAATGGTGCTATATAAACTATCGAAATAATTTTTTATTAGAAGAACTTTTAAAGTCCCCTGGCACCTCTGCATTTACGTAATCTCTACCAACTCTCCTCCACCATACGAAGAAAAGGAAGAAGCATTTTAAAGCTCGTAGTATGTCGCGATTCAGTTATCTCTAGACATGATTTTTTTTTTTTTTTAATTTTTATTTTTTTTTATTTTTATTTTTTTTTTATTATTATTTTTTTTTTTTATATGAATACCTCACAAGAGTCCCAACTGCTCCCAACCATCTGGAGCCAGTGAGACTATGCCATTCCCAATTGGGGAATGTTGTGAGGCTGAAGGTATCGGGGAAGGGAAGGAGAAGGGGAAGAGGAAGGTTGGGAATACCTGGCTATTCAGATCTGGTCACCAAACACAGCTAAAAGCCATTTCAAGCAACGTTTCAATTCTGAATGGTGGTCTCTCACCAGGGCGATACTGAGAGTATCTTCCACTCTGGAACGTGCGCAAATATACTCTATATTATTCTTAAATGAATTAATTGTGAAACAACACAAATTAATTAAATAAAAATTACTTGCGCACGCCGGGATTTTCTGTCATTTTACGGCATTTTGATATGATTAAAATGACCTCTGAAATAAAAAGAGTCTAGTTTTATTATCATATTTTACCGTTCAGCGCTTTCCTTATATAAAACAAATGTCCCTATGTCGCATCGTTAAAATCATGTCGAACAAAGTCATAATCTTTAAATGCCTTTCCATAAAGACCATGGATGGCAGGTTACACGCGTAACTTGTTGAGCTGGTGCACATCACTGCGGAACATCGCAGAACATTGCATCTCCCCAAAGCATGTAAGTTCACGAGTAATCCGCCATAACATTAGCGGAAGGCATATGCTTTCTGGAAAATAATACAACACACTTTGCATAATTCGTATTGTTAAATGAAGCCATTATCCCTAACCAGTATGCCAGGAGCTCAGAGGGCTGACGGGGTCAAATGCTCCAGAGAGATATCAGCTCGGGAGCGAACACGACCTTAACATTAGTGGAGGAGCAAAGGGAAGGAATTTTTATTGCCTCTAATGTGCAGTGTCTTAAATGAAAATATCCGATGCTGGCGATTTCCAATCAAAATGTGAAGTATTTCCCATCTGCACGCGTTGCTTGTTGGCTCAGCTTCCCCCAACGGCGGTGTTTTATGCAGGCAGGGCCGGATTTACCCTGAAAGGAGCCCCAATAGTTTTACCCTTGGTACAAGCGCAATTACGAAAGATGGTGACGTCTGCATTAATGCAGGTCATGTTTTTTTTTATATACACTTCGTATATTAGGTATTTAAGCATGACCGGTGACAGTTTACACGGCGATATCTTTGACAGTGCGGGTTCTGGTAAACTAAGCAGCAATACCAAGTTTATTTTCCTCATAAACTGGACACTATTTGAAGGAATTCTCTCATTGCATCGTCTTATGCCCCACAAAAAACAATGCTGCAACACCCAATCTTCTGAGAAAGTGATTTTTAAGTGTTACAATAAAAAGGGTCATGTGATTAAATAATTTCGAGTACCACATTAACTGGGCTGTTTATTGATTTCAGTAATATTTTATTGATGGTACCTTATGGTACCCCGAATTTATGAGCCCGACGCAGAGCGGCTAAATCCAGTCCTGCAGATAAGGCTTGTGGTTTATTCCATCGGATGGTTTAATAGAGATAGTTTATACACTTAGCACATTACTGGCCGGCTTCGATACATACCTGAAGTGGCTGATTGCAAGGATCTGCATTAAATCTCTTTTACATTCACAAGTACCTGTCTGCTAGGGACTGTGTATGTCACTAGCTTTGTTTTAACATTTATATATATATATATATATATAAGATGCACAGTGCACAAAGTTAGATGTATAATCGGAGGCATTAGTACTCGTAGATAGAGGATAATATTAACAAGTCTTGAAGATGAAGTATGATATCGGTGTAGATGGCTTAAATTGAACTGGTCTCATTAGCTTAGTTGGTTAAGCGGTTACCGGATGGGTAGAGGTCCTGGATGCGACTGAAATCTTTTGATTTTCTGTTGTTTTTTCGGTTTCGTGGTTCATTTGGGATTGTTTTTCCATTGTAATTATACAAACATAATTTTATTTACTTATTATTATTTACCTATTTTTATTATTATGTAATTATTAGTATTTACTTATTAATATTTAATGTGTATTATTATATGCTTATTACTGTTTACTTTTTAATATTATTTAATTATGATTATCCAATTTTTATTTATTTACTATTATTTACTTATTAGTATTTACTATTTTTTTAATGTATTAATATTTACTTATTACTATTAACTGATTATTATTAAATTGTAAAGCCGTTCATCTCAACACAGGATTGTTCTAGTGAGATGAGTGGCTAATGTTTTTGGTTTCATAATTAAATTTAAGAATTAATAAATAATTTTTAAAAACAGTTTAAAGAGTTCCTCATTTGGGATACAGTTAATTCATAAATATTCAAAAAAGTTTTTCAAATATTTTCAGATTGTTCAGAATCTGAGAATGTTTGTCTTTCTTTTAAAAAAATAGATACAACGTGTCACGTTTTCCAGACATGGGACCAAATTGTTATACCCCAAAAAATAAAATAATTTTACAACGTTAGAAAGGATTTGCTATCTTGTACGCTGAACAAGGTTTATCTCTTTTTCACGTACCATCAATACCAACCAGACAAACAGATTTTTTTTATTTGCCCCCATGCAGGACCAATCTTAGGATAAATTCTCCAATTCCCCGTATTTGTGCGCAATATAACGCACAATTTCACAATATCGACATTCTTCACAATACCCTTAGTATAAAATGTATGGAGAGCATCTCTTGTCCCGACCCTATCTTCCTCTTCCTCTCTCCCCTTCCTTCTTATTTTGTTTTTTTTTCTTTTCTAATAAAACAACTATAATTAACCACTTTTAGCATAAGAAACTTTGTTGGCTTACCTTTTGTAAAAATTCCTTTTATAAAAATCTGTATTAAAAGCTTGTTTCTTGGAAATAAATATCTCGTGAGAGAACTTGTAAATATCCCAAAAATATGTCAATTATTGCCTAAACTTTTAAATTTCCATAGTTATTTTAAAAATTGACATTTGTACCTTACGATGTGGTACTTATTTCCAACAGAATAGAAGATTAACAGTCTATGTAATCATTACATAACAGATCAGCCCGTGCTGGTCTATACTTAAATTTACTGATAACTATTAAACTTACTTATGGTCATTACTAAATCCAATTGTACTTACATCAGTCCCAGCTAACTCAATTCAGGGAGATATTTACTGTGTTTGAAATTCATTTATGGTCAATATAAGAAACCACCGCTTCCAGGATGTTTGTAAATAAAATAATACAAGGATAGGTGATAAAATTGAAATAATTATCTTTTGCTATAAAAATGTCTTGCAAGAAGGCATATATTGAACAGCAATGAATCTACGCCCAGAGAAAAAAAGCCGTGAACATCTTTGGGAACGTATTTATAAGTTAATTTACTGATTTTAAACTTTAATAAAATAAATTAAAACTTGTACTAAAATCAGAATAAACATCCCGGACACCAGTGGCCATCTCGAACTGCTGCAGATAATCCCAGGACGAAGACGGGAGACGAAAACCACAGAGTTGATAAATTAACACTGAAATGGACGTCGGAGAGTTATTATTTATTAATTCAAAATAATGATAGTTTTATTATGCAATACGATAAACATAATGTTTTTAAATAGAAAAATGTTAATTAAATATTTTGTAAATTTCCATAGGCTTAGCATTTATCAAAATCTAATCAGAAATATGACTTTTTTCTGACCGTCCCATTGTATGTTTTACAAAATATTTAAAATACGAATATGATTTTTAAAGTGGTGAAATGTATGTTTAATCATTTATCGTTGCATTTTTGTAAATAAACGTAACCAGAGATTTGTAATCCGCATTACAAATCTAAACAAAAAACTATGTTTTTTTTATGATGCTTCTAAAATCTCGACAAATCAATTCCTTTAATGGCCTATATTTCATAATGTAAAACAAAAATAAATAAATGACTTCTGATCCGTACGAGATATTTACTATACTTTTTGATGAAAAAAAATCATTAGGCTGCGTAGCCGTTCCTCTTAATACGCTTGACCAATGACAACACACTACGATATTACCATTAGCCGAAACATATATTAAATATCGAGTACTTGATGGCAAATAATATAACAGGGCTAAATGAAAAGCTTTCAATTAAAAAAAAAAACATTCGAAAATAAAGGTGTACGCGCATTGGGTGTCTAGAATATTTCGCCAAATGGGGTAAATATTCCTCGTAAAATGGTCGACATCGGCGGGTAGATATTTCTCATACAATCCTCGAGTTGTGTGAATAAAGTAGAGACAAGATCTGGGGCTAATTTTAAAATGTGATGAGACATTGATCGAATGATAAGTTCTCTAGCCTATAAGATTCCATGCAGTGGGTAGGAAAGAGAGAAAAAACTTCTAGTAATTTAAAGCTCACCTACCACCAAACTCAAGATCTTAATATTTTGAAACAGTAAGAGAGTTCTGCATATAGATGATTTACCGACAAGGACTACGATGAGTGGGAGTCTACTACGCGAAACTTATTGCTCAGCCGCGGGAAAACACCCAGCAGAAGAGAAGGGGAAATTGAGGGGTGGTGTGATGTTGTTAAAGAACAATGCATCAGGTCGCATGGCATACATTGCGAAGCGTGCTTCGAGGGAGAAAGTAATGAAAAAAATCACCCTGCCTATAGCCCAGATTTGTCCATTTCTGATTATAATTTTTTTCACATTTGAAAAAAAAAATCGATTCCCGTTTCTGCAGCAAAACTTTTTGGATCGGTTTGAAGATTGTGTTTCAGCAAATTTTGAAGACATTCACGTTCAAAACGATTACATTGAAATAATAAAAAAATAGAAATTGGTTGACGTTTACCTCATTAGCTCATTTTCTATCAGACACTCCTCGTATGGATGGTCATTGAAATAGAGGTGAAATATAATTATTGTGAAAGATGAATTCTTGGAGCAAGTTGATGAGTTTGTGTATTTGGGTAGAATGTTCACGAGAGATGAAAAGGCCTTTAAGGACATTGAAAGAAAGGTACATGCAGGAAACTCCATTAATGGAGGATTGAATGCGGTAATTCTTTATGGGAAGTTGTCCAAAAAAGCTAGTCTATATTCGAGTGCTGATACCAACCCGGAAGGAGAAGTAGCAAGAATGCTGTAGAAATAAAATCTCTGTGGCGTATGTTATGCTAAAACCATGTGTAACCGTATTAGAAACGGAAAAATTCGGATAGAATGCATGGCAGATGTAAGCGCAATGAATAAGATTAAGAAAATTGTTCACAGAAACCTCAAAACCACTCATTGTTTAAGTAGTATTCACATCAAAGTTCCCAATAGACGATATTTAAGGAGTCGTAAAACATTTTATCTTGGATTATTTAATAACAAAATTGCCTGTTTCAATCCAATGTTTCTAATGTGTAGATTGTACCATGATACAGAATGTGACCATGGCATATTTATAAAAAGCTTTAGATAATTTAAAAACAAATAAGTCATCTTCTAACACGTCATGGAAAATAGTCGTGTTATTAGAAATACTGAAAAATGCTTTTTTCTTTCTATATATTATTATACTTTATGGTGTTATTAGAAATATTATAACATTCTCCATTTTTGTTGTTGTTTTCTTTCTGTATATAGTATGCTGTTTGTTTTAAACCCCTTATTTCCTTTTATTATTTAGCATCTCTACCAAGTGATAACTGCTATTATTAAACTAAAAACTATGCATCATGCGAACATTTTTAGCTGGATTATTAACACGCACTTCCCAGTGCTAATCTTATAAATATGATCATGATATTGCTTTGTAAATGATCCAATATATTAAATAAATGAAAATATAGGGGTGCTTCGTTGGTTTGGGCATGTAGAGCGGATGAAAAAAAAAGTTGCGTCAGGAGATTATATGATGAGAAAACGAATGGTAAAAGAAGTTAGGGACTCCCGTGGAAGACGTGGTACGAGCACGGGAATTAAATATTTTAGTCTGATCATGCCAAGAGTCTTAATAACAGAAGTGTATATTTGAGAAGATGTATGAATGTGAATAAAAGAAGGAGATACGACAAAGATGGGTGGTGGTCTATTCTCTCTGTCTTCTGAGGAGCTACAGCGTGATTGTTAGTTAGTTAGTTAGTTAGTTAGTTAGAAATCTTGCTTTTATTGTAATTAGTTCTTGTAAGCAACAATAAACTTAACAGCGGATACAATTATTAAACAAATCATACTATCAAACTCTACTACACTTTCCTATAATATTGGAGCCCTGCCGAGCTTTAAGATGTCATAAAATTGTGAAATAATTGGAGAAATACGAAAAAAAAAGTTCTACATTTATATTCACTGCCAGGCTAAAGCTTATTAGAGTATAAACCTTTATACAACCTACTTTATAATATGGTAATTCAGGGCGTGTTATTACGAAGGAAAGCAACCTCTCAACTAATTAATGGTATTCGATAGGAAACTTTACTGTCTCGGGGACATTAAATAACTGTTTTTCCGAGATATATTGTTCCGCTAATGACGAGAAATATCTAAATTACCAATAACATATTTTATAAATATTATAAGGTAGGCTATTGCTTAGGCACCGTGCCTATTGCCTAGGCACGGTGCAGTGCACACGTTAGAAGCAGGCAAAGCACAGAAGAGAGTATTCACATCACATGGTTCGTGAATGTCTTCATTTAATGTAATCAACTAATTTTGTCATGCTTAACACTTTACGCATCTGCGCTGTGCTGGGGGGTGGATGGGAACAGAGGAGTGGGATAAAGGTAAAAAGATGGTTTAAGTTAACTATTATAAGAACTGTGTATATCCTTCCTAATTCCAATATATCAATATATATATATATATATATATAATATTGAAAAAAACGTTGTGAAGACGTTGAGTTATTAAAAACAAAACCGCTGGCAAACGACAAATCCTGCATATGTCTTCATTTTTTAATTTAACCTAATTAGAGCATTTGTGTAATATTAATAATCGTACACTTAATTTAGATTTCTCAAATGAGAGTGATATAATTATAAATAGATCGTTAGTGTGTATTCTTCCAATATACAACCTTCACTCCCACCACCCACTAACAATACTTATCCCTTATACTAAAGAAGATCATCTAAAACTTACAATTCCTACGTTTTTTTATTATTTTTTATATGAATACCGCACAAAAGTCACAACTGCTCCCAACCGTCTGGAGCCAGTGAGACTATGGCATCCCCAATTGGGGAATGTTGCGAGGCTGAAGGTATTGGGGAAGGGAAGGAGAAGGGGAAGAGGAGGTTGAAAAATACCTGGCTATTCAGATCTGATCACCAAACACGGCTAAAAGCCATTGCAAGCAACGTCTCAATTCTGAATGGTGGTCTTTCACCAGGGGGATACTGAGAGTATCTTCCACTCTGGAACTTGCGCAAATATACTATATATTATTTTTAAATTAATTAAATAAAATTCACTTGCGCACGGCGGGATTTGAACCCGCGACCTTCGGATTCGTAGTCGAGAGCCTTACCCCTCGACCATGGAGGCCGGAGGCTCTACTTAATTTAGTTTTCTCAAATGACAGTGATATTATAAATAAATCGTTAGTGTGTATTCTTTCAAAATACAACCTTCACCTTCAACTTAAAGAATATAATCCACAACTTACACTTCCTACTTTTAATAAAAAATTCTGTCAAAAACTTTACTGTTGCGATGAGAATGATCGTCTCCACAAGGAAGACTGGTAATTTCTTAGAGAAGGTGATATTAAACGAAACCTTGAATCATTTTAATCTTTACTGTAGAAAATAAAATCTGGTTGTATCCCACTCAGTCATTTTAAAGAAACTAACGGCCGTTCTTCCCAACCTTACTGAGCAACTGCTGAACCGAAATTTTGCCTCAACACTGTTCAAATGCACAAATTCGCCTTTCCCAACGAAATTCTCAGTCAAACTTACGATCATCTTAAGCTATCGATTTTTGTGGATTAAAGTTCTACTCAGTAAAAGACTAGTTATAAAAAGTGTCAACAAAGTATCAAATGACAGCGTAAACGTCAAATGTCATAGATATCTATGGTCAAACGTCATTCGTTTCGCGAAATATTTTTGTATCTATTGTGTATTGACAATTTTGAATATGTGGAGAGCGAAAATGAAAATATTTTTAATATAATACTAATAGCGGGTATGGACAGCGAATATGAAAACAGCAGATTTTTTTTAAAAATTACATGAAGAGACGATGAAAATATTATTGACAATTATTGATTGAAAATTGAAGGAACGCACGAAAGACAAACGTCAAAAAGTCTACTTCCGTTTTCGCGGCATTTTAGTAAAAGTCAAGCTAACACTTTATTTTTAACATATACGTTTTTAAATATAGAATGTTGGTGTTTGTATTACAATATTTAAGACAAATAATATGTATTCATAATAAAGAGAAAATTTACTCGTCTATGTTAATTTAACATTGAAAGTTTTTACTTTGATGTCATTTTATTTACTATGAACGTGTGGGGGTACAATTATATTTTTCATAGAAGTGGGCGAGTCCTTCATAGACAATTTAGGAAGTTCAAAGATAAAAAATGTTTGGAGACAGTCAAATAGATCGAATACTTCACAAAACACTTGGCTAATTGGTGGCTCAGATTGATCATTCGAAAAGTTGGGGAGAACGACTCCAAGTATCCGAAGTAGTTCACAAAATAATTAGTTCAATTAATTGCGCTTAAAAAAGATTTACATAAGAAATATGAAGAAAAATATATTAAATTTAATAATATTAGAAAAAAATCTCATCAAAAATATGCTACAATTCTTTTATTAACAATGTTGAAAGTTCAATAAAACATAATGTAAAGTATTTTTGGAAATATGCAAAATCAACGAAAAACAAATAATCTGAGTATACCCACCAACTTGGAATATGAAGGTCACAAAAGCCAACCACACTCAAAGTATCGTTGACCTTTTTGCTGTTTTCTATAAAAGTGTTTATGACTGTGATAATAATTTGATAATAACCTGTTGTAGTATACCAGTTTTTACTATACTACAACAAATTTTACTACTGATCATAATCTAAATGTATCTCTTGTCCACATGGAATATTATGATATCTTGACTGAACTAAATTACTAGATCGAAGCAAAAATGGTGGACTTGATAAAATACCGCCTGCATTTTTGAATAATTGTGCCACCAATCTAGAATATCCTTTACATTTTCTTTTCAATCATTCTTTACAAACAGGATGTTTTCCCACAAAATTGAAATTCAGTTTCCTCACTCTATTTTTTTAAAGGTGATAAAAAATCAATTTATTAATCACATACAATCAACAATTCAATGTTTGAAAAAATGCGAATTCTCTTAAACAGTATGGTTTTACTGCCGGAAAATCTACTTGTACTAACTTGTCAACATATCAAAATTATATACCCGAGGCAATGTGTAGTAAATATAAGGTGGATTAAATCTATGCTGATTTCAGTAAATCATGAGTTATTACCGAATAAACTGTGTAAATTCGGTATAGATGGATCACCATATGAATGGTTTAATGGTTATTTCATCAACAGAGTAGACTGTTAAAATAGTTGGTATATTATCATATATTAAATTCATTTCTACGAGTGGTGTTCATCAGGGGTCACATTTAGGGTCAATATTGTTTTTGTTATTTGTTATGATGTGTTGTTTTTTTTTTCCATGATGTTCAAATCCTAATGTTCACAGATGATCTGAAATTATTCAAGGCAATAAGAAATGTTAATGATTGCCATACACTGTAAAATAACTTGTCTAAATTTTTTACATGAAATCAAGTTACAATTAAACATAAGCAAATATCAAATTATGAGGTTTTATCGAATAATTAATCCAACCTTTTTTGACCAGATCTCAATAGCCAGGTATGTCCCCACCTTCTTCGGAGCAGTTGGGACTCTTGTGCGGTATTCATATAAAAAAATAGTACTGTTTCGTTAGTTTCTGTCTCGGAAATTAATGACTTGGGTATATGGTTTGAAAAGGAACTCACTTTTTTCAAACATAAAGATACCATATAATCGTACGACGAAAATTTGAAAATGTTGGACTTTTTTTTAAGAGTATCTGGTGACTTTAATAATATCAAAACATTTATGTTACTAGTGAGGAAACATATCGAGTACATTAAACACGTTTCAAAGAATCCAACATAAATTCTTAAGATTCGTAAATTTTAGAATATTTATTCCCAGATAATGCCTATATTACAATTACCTTCTTTATTCGTTAAATTTATTGAAATTATCTAAACGTAGAAATTTGCGATTTAACGTGTTTGTTTAAAATTATTTATCCAATGTTTTTGTACCTCTGAACTGCTACATTTAATTTCTTTTCACTTCCTTGCAGGACAACAAGACAGTACCCACGATTCTACTTCACCGTCGCAATATTATACTCATATGGGACGGATTTAACACATGAGGAACAAATACTTCGATGTTGTTGAATGTTACAATATAGGTAAAAAAAAAAATTCTCATCGAGTAGAGCTATGATTATTTGATGAAACTTTTTAACTCTGGATAAAAGTGTCAAATTATGTAACTTACTTTTATATTACCCATTTAATATTATTTGCAAATGTCCATGAAAAAGCCTGAAACTAAAAATAAAAATTTAACGCTTACTGTAGAATCCTAACGATTTAAAAAATATATTGACGCCTAGAAGGCTCTTTCACGTTGATGCATTTATTTCATAATCACTCATATAAAGGAGAATAATAATATAGTACGTAAAATAATAATTAGAGTATAATATACATAAGTAGGTACAATATATATATATACGCGTATTATGCAGGAATCAGGATAGAGCGAAGGCACGGTTGGTTGTTTTGTTGGTTGGTTATGTGGTACTGGGTAGAGGGTGGACATATTTTGCGTGACCATTTAATTAGTGCCGGTCTTTACTTGTTGCAGTTGATTCGCGTTCATTGTAGGCAAACTGAAACATTTAATGTGGTCAAAGTACAAATAAGCTGTCTCCATTTCAAAAATGAAGTTATTTGTCCAATAATTCCGAGTAATCCGCGTGGATTTTATATTGAATGAAGTACATAATTTTGGCGGGCGCAATTAAAATTTATTTATTTAAAACCTTAGTTACGGAAAAAGGGAAGGTGAAGAAGTATCTATTAATTGTTTTTGTGTTTAATTCGTAGAACTCCATTTAATTTTTTTTTAAATTTGATTTACATTAAATTTAAAAAAAACAAGTACCTGGCTATTCAAATCTGGTCACCAAACACTGCTTAAGTCATTTAAAGTAACGTTTCGATTCTGAATGGTGGTCTTTCACTAGGGCGATACTGAGAGTATCTACCACTGTGGAACGTTCTGTAAGTATAGGTACTACCTATATATTATTTTATGTTTATTAAATGTAAGAATAATAATGTATTTTTTAATCATTGAAGATAATATTAACAACTCTTAAAATGAAAAATGAAACTGAAAAGGCACAGAAAAGAAAAAAAAATAACGGCACCAACTGAGACTCGAACCCAGGACTCCGTGGTCTATCCAGGACCCTGCGGTCGAATCCACTGAACTATGGCTATCCCAATCCACCCCGTCATTTTTATCGGTACGCTTTTCGGTATGGTGTCGGTATGGACGGGACGGATTGGGGTAGCCGTAGCTCAGTGGATTAGAGCGCAGGGTCCCGGATAGACCATAAAGTTCTGGGTTCGAGTCCCAGCTGCTGCCGCTATCTTTTTCTTTTCTGTATCCTTACTGTTTCATGTTTCATTATTAGACTTGTTAATATTATATTCAATGATTAAAACAAATATTACAATGAGGTTGACAAGTTTCAGTAAGATATTCCAAAAAAATAATTAATATTGTTTTAAAATATTAATGAAACAGAGCACCTTTCTGGCGGTTCGACTGCAATCACCTGTTTTGATTAGTCAGCCTCGCCGTGTTGTTCCTCCACTAAGACTTGTCGCAGAGAGGGAAATAAACGACAAGACTCCCATTTAAATGCCGCTAAAACTACATAAATTACTTGACATTTGAACCCTCGACACGGTGCAGTAGTAAGTACCAACAACTAAGTAATGCGGAATAGTTTCCTGTCGGGATTTCAATTTCAAGTCTCAATCCAAGTCCTTGAAAATTATGTATGAATGTTCTACTCACATTATGAATTAAATACTGCAAGGTTTTCGTTCCACTACACCGAACAAAAACTAAGCGGTTGTCTTGACAGATGCCAGATGGGTTTGATTTGGCAGATTGGAGGGAAATTGGATGCTTAGAAAGGAAACGAATGGCGTCAAGTTTACATTTATAGTAATATGTCTGGAAGGTAGAGTAATTAGAATCACAGAAGAGGAAGGGGAATATGTGCATTTTTTTAAATCATGGTTATCGCGTATCGTAAACTAGAGTTTAGTATGAATCATATGAAGGGTACAACAGTTTTTATGGTTTGAACTAGCAACAAGCGTATTTACCAGTAGAATGCTGCTATCGCATGTCAATATTTTCCCTTTTTTTTCGTTTTCTCTATGAAACCTTTACGTTTTTCTCGATTATCCAATAATTTTTTTTTTCTGTTATTTTATTTTATAAAATGAGGTCGAATGTGACATCTTTTTATGAAATGTTATTTTTTCAATACTTTTAATAAAATAATAAAAAAATATATGACTTGGGGGAATTTCACCACCTCTGCGTAAACTCCCGATTAGCGCTACTCGTCGCGTGGCGTATATTATCTATTTCACCACAGATTTGTTTTGACAGCGATGGTAAATGGTACATGGTAATCCTAGGATTACAGTTACTTGACGAGTAGTTACCCCTGATGTGGCGTGTAAATAGCCTCATCGAATCAATGGGCTTTATACCCTAATATGAAAAAAACAACAAATGAAGAATGAAGAATCTCTCTCTGGCGCAACTGCAATAAATGGTTCAAATCCAATGAAATCACCACTAACCTGAATCAGAGATCTCATCTGCCAGTCCAGTAAGGTCCGCTTCTCAAGATTTGGTCGATTTTATATTATAAGAGTTCAGAGCACAGATAATATTCGAGAGAGCAAATTCTTCGTTTTATCACTTGGAGTACAATACTAATGTTTGCCCAATTTTATGCTGACCGCCAATCTTTCGAACATATGCAAAAAAGGGCACTGCCCCCTTTTGTGCATTCAGAGAACACTAACTCTATTAGGGCGAGTTCCAATGCACCGAGCCAGAAATTACATCGCTTACCAAAGGGACAATATGTAATGAGATGTTTTTGATGTAAAGGATACAGATATTATTCTAAAAATATTAAAAAATGAATCTAATCTACATAAATAAATAATATGATGCTCAACCAACCCCAACCCCTTAAATTGGGTGAAGGATTTTTCTTTGTAAATTGAATAAAATATTTTAATTAATCAACAAATATATTATTTTATTTCAAAACATAAACACACATTGCAAAATAACACGTTACAGAAACTAACAATATCAAATTGCATAAAAAATGATAACATTCAATATAAATCGCAATAAAAACATTTGGATTGAATCAACTCACAAGATATACATACAATAATATATTATCTAAACAAATTAAATTGCTTCCGCTCATTGAATTTACTGGCCGATTGAAATGTTAATATTATACTTTACACCTTACAGAATATAGACAGAGCATAGAAATTGTCACACAATCGCGTAATAAAACGCAGTTCTAACTCTGGTTTGCCGATAAAAAGCTTCCTTATTTATATGGCGATTGTGGCAAACGTACTGGCGGAAACAGGTGCAAATATCTTCCAACTTAAGTGAGCTTTTAAGTTTCAAAAGATTGCGTTCTGTGAAAGTTCAGAAAGTGTTCTTCGTGTATTGGAGAAATAGTTGGTCAAATAACGTTTTAAAATGTATTAATTTTTTTTTAAATTACCCATATAATGGGTAAATGCGTAAGTCCGCATTGTTTTTAGCTATCAAAGGAAATAGTGCTATCATGATAATATAGATTATTGGTTAACGCTCAAGTGACGTAGTGAAAAGAGTAACCCTTTTATGATGCGGCTACCACCCTGAAAGACCATCCCTTAATTTATTTTATGTTATTATTTAATATCACGTTATTCATTATCTTTAATAATTTTCATTATGGTTTTTACTAACTATTATATCATTATATATAATAATAAAACTAAGTAAAAAATGTTGCTGTTATAATGTATTTTATATTGTTTTTGTTGATAATAAATTGTATATATGTATATTTTATGGCAGATTGGAAAAATATAAAAATGCCTCTTATAAATAGACTTGGAACTTAGTCAGCGAACTGACTTCTGCACGATTTCAGTCTGAATGTAGGAAGGTACAGAGACGCACGGGGCCCAGCGGTGAATATAATGAGAGAAAGAGGGGGAAACGTTTTGAGTTTTGATCTGGGTCCCGGGGACCAACGCGTCTCTCAAGAGTTGAAAGAAATTGAGTGTTACTACTTACTAATATAAAATAACAAAGATTTGCTTGAATTCCCAATTACAAGTGTTTACAAGTGTATTTTTCGGCTTAACGATATTGTTTTTTTCGCAATAAAACTTTTCTTAGAATACTAAAGTGGTTATTTGGCTATTTGGTTGCGACGAATACTATATCCCTCTTCTCCGGACTTGTTCCACCAGAACTTTGATGATTCGTTCAAACAATACAGTAAAATATTTTATTAATTAATTCACATTGTTTATTTAAAAAAATACATAGTTATCATTTTAAAGTCTTAGTAAACGCAAACGTCTTAATTGTTGGAAATATTTGTAACATTTATTTGCATTCATAAAGAAAACCAGTAATGCGAAAGGTTTAATGGAATCGGTTAATGAGTTTCCATGGACGTAAAGAATTCCGTCACAACACTTCGCTTTTGATGTTTGCGTGCGCGCAGTCCTTAATTTAACCAATAGACATAACATAACAGTACCTACCTACAACTAATGAAATTTAAAATCCGAATAAAAATAACGAATATTATAATGAATAAATTACAAATTTAAAAATAAATGTAGATACGATACTACAATAAAAAAAACTAACACATTATAACAATCACTTAGACGTTATTTTATTATGATAGTGCTTAAGTTTTACATGTATTTAGCACGCCTGCGTAAAGGAATATGAATATTTATAACATGTTTATCGCAAATCGACATTCCTCAACCGAAAAAATCAATCACTTAATATATCTTAGCGCAAGCTAATATGCATTATTATTCATCTAACGGTGAAACCAAAATTGTTGAATTCGTTTATCTCTGAAGTTGCCCGGGACAGTTTTCCCTTTTTGATTTTCCTTTTGTACATACTCAATAGGGGTCCTCCGCCACCAAGAAAACTCCAAATGAAAAGGTTTTCGTCAGAGGATGCGCTTGCTGAAAGAAAAGTTTTTTTTTTATTAGAAACGCAAACAAAATATTTATATAAAAGCATCACACATATACAAACGGCATGTAAATATATCTAATGAAAGTATTTATAACAAGTGCGATGTACGCAATAATGTTTATCAATTATTTAGTTATAAACAACAATGTTTATTTACCGATCTCACTGAAATTAGATGGGTGCAAAAATTAAGAATGCTTAAAATTAATCAGTCACAAACTAGTCACTACAAACAAAAGTTAACCATGGCCAAATGTTAACGATAGTCAAAAGTTGAATATATCCAAAAGTTGACTACGTCCAAAAGTTGACTTTAGTCAAAATGACTATAGTCAAAAGTTATATCCAAAAGTTAACTATCGTCAAAAGTTGACTATAGTCAAAAGCAGACTATAGCCAAAGTTAAGCATAGTCAAAAGTTAATCATCGTCAATAGTTATTTATCGTCAAAAATTAAGCATAGTCAAAAGTTAATCATCGTCAATAGTTAATTATCGTCAAAAATTATGCATAGTAAGAAGTTAATCATCGAAAAGTCAAACTTAGTCTAAAATTAATCGTCGTCAATAGTAACCTATCGTCAAAAGTTAACCATTATCATAGTTAACCATAATTAAAATTTGACCATCGTCAAACCTTAACCGTAATCATAGTTAAAAGGTAACCATCGTCATAAGCTAACCATAGTCAAAAGTTATCTATGAAAATAAAAAGATAACTATAGTCAAAAGTTAACCATTGTCAAAAGTTAACTATTCGTCGGCTGAGTATATAATACTTTTCCAATTCACAGTGGAAAAATCACTTTCCCGTATTTTTGGAAGGAATCAATTAATTTAATCACAGCACTGATGGCAACATCATTAAATGCACGATTTTTATGATTTAGACAAAAGTGCAGATATATTAAATGGACAACTAATTATTCAAAGAGTTGAGAAGGTCGATTTATCTAAAATCTGCTCCCCAAACAATTAAGTGCTATTAATAGGCGTATCAAATGTTAACCATATCCAAAATATTAAACAAACATTTTGTACGGGAAAAAACATTACTTCAATGTCCTTCTACACTAACGACTAAATTTACTATTAGTTGTTATTGTGTTTAATTCATAGAAGTCCATTTAATTTGTTCCAGAGTGATAGATTCTCTCAGTATCGCCCTGGAGAAAAAACACCTTGAATTGGTAGTCACTTTCTAACCATCCTCTGCCCATCTCCTTCCCCTGCTTACTCCCTTCAGCTTCACGATATACCCAAATTGAGGATTCCAGTCCCACTAGACAGCAAGGAGCAGTAGATAAGTTATGATATCAAATATCATTTCTGAATATAAAAACCTATTCAAAAGGTTCAAAGACCTGTAGCTATTATTCTGATTTTTTTAATTGCTGATATTAAGAATTGTTGAATATTCATGAAGTTACAGTTTTTGACGTATACCCACTCTTTATAAAAGATAATATTATCTTGAAAGACAAAATAAACAGCCTACGGTGGTAATTGACATAATTGTGGCTATGCAAGTTCGGTAAAACAGGCTAATTTATAGATACAAGGTGTCCAGGTGAGCATTCACATTATTGTTAGAACAAGGTAAAAAAGATAAATTGATTTCTTCGAAATTTTAACAGCTTAAGATTTAACGAAACGTGGTATGCGCTCTCAGATGGAACTAATTCAAATATTTTAGAACAGAACACTCTTAGAACATAATTCTTTTAAATGTTGAGATGAATTGCTTGTTGGCGTTCTTTCTGCAATTCTTATTGCAAGTTTAAATCTCAAGTCAACAATTTATTTAATTTCATATTTATTAACACCCACCAACAAACAATTCATTTCAATATTTAAAAGCATTACGTACTAAAGGAGTTTTTTCTAAATTTTTTAAATAAGCACCATCTGTGATCGCGTATTACGTTTTGTTTAGCCTTAAGGAACTTTTCATGTAAAAACGTTTAATCATTGAAGAAGATAATATTAACACATCCCAAATGAACCACGAAACCGAAAAAACAACAGAAATTAAAAAGATTTCAGTCGCATCTGGACTCGAACCCAGGACTTCCACCTATCCGGGGTAACCGCTTAACCAACTTAGCTAATGAGACCAGTACAATTTACGCCATTTACACCGATATCATACTTCATAATAATAATAATAATCGGATGATTTTTATAGCGCCGCTTTTGTGAGAAATCACCTCAGGGGCGCTCATGTTCAAGATTTATTAATATTATCCTCCATTTTTATAAATCCCATATTATTGGCTAAAAATTGGATAAATCCCATATTATGATGATAATCAATCATCATCATAAACAAACAATCATCAAAACTCTCGTTGTTAGCGTGCGGTTTCGATGAATACAGATCCCAGCGCATTTATCGGGTAAATTGTCTGACACTATTTATGTTTATGTAGCAGCCCTTGTTATACGAATAGTTATTTTTTTAATACATTTTAATTGATTTTCTGTAAAAAAATAAGTCTAAAAATAAAAAATTAAAGAAACTTTTTCACAATTTATTAAATAAGTATTTTATTCCCTTTCTAAGCCACCAGACTGAGCGTGAGCGGCGAGGCTTATAACTGTTACTATGAACCTATTATATTTTTTAATATTCTTTAATTTACGAGCAAACTAGAAGTAAAGTTTGACGGTCTCCGTGGTTGAGAGGTTACGATTCTCGGCTACGAATTCGTCGTAGGTTCAAATTCTGGCGTCCGCAAGAAAATTTTATTTGATTAAATTATATTATTTAACATTTTTTTAAAAAATAAGATGTAGTATATTTGCTGCATGCTCCAGAGTGGTAGATACTGTCAGTGTCGCCCTAGTGAAAGATCACCATTCAGAATCGAAACGTTGCTTGAAAGGGCTTTAGTCGTGTTTGGTGACCAGATCTAAATAGCCAGGTATTTTTCCCTTCCTTCTTCTCCATCTCCTCCCCGTTCTCAATGCCTTCAGCCTCACAACATACCCCATTCGGGATGCCATAGTCTCACTGGCTCCAGACGTTTGGGAACAGCTGGGACTCTTGTGTGAAATTACACGTAAAAATGTATTTTTATAAATTTACGAAGGAAAATTACTATAAATGTTCATTTGCGAAAATACATACTCTCCAAAACGTTTGTGGGAAGCAAAATTAAATAAAACTAAATTCATACGTTTCAGTGAAATGCAAGCGGGACAACCCAAAGATGTGATAAATATTACTGCTCACCTTTGCAATGCAATAAATAATTGTACTTGCAATAACTTAGAATGCGTGGATAGTGTAAAATATTTAGGAATCATTATTGATAAATTCCTGAGATGGGAAGAACACGTCATCTCAATTGCCACAAAAGTCAGAAAACTCACTCACCTTTTCATAACTATTAGAAACATTCTAAACGTAAAAGATCTAAAATCAATATATTATGCCATGTGTAATTCTTTATTTAAATATGCATCCCTAGGATGGGGCGGTTGTGCCAAAACAATTTTGGACCCCCTGGCAGAAGCGCAGAAATTCCTAATAAGAGTCATCCTTAAAAAACCCTTCAGGTACCCCAGTGATGAATTATTCAAAGAAATGCGAGTTCTTGATGTCAGACAAATGTATAACAGGAAAATTGTATTACACACACATAACAACGTCACCACTTCCCATCTATCGAGCACTATCACGACACCAGACACTCAAGAAGTAATCCAATAGTTTCAACAAAAACCATGACATCCCTTGCTCAAAGACAATTTTCATTGTTCAAAATTGTTCAACATAATACCCGATTCATGGAAAATGAAAAGTACAAACGTCCTGCGTAAACTGATCAATATATGGCTTCTCGATTTAGAGAGGGTCAAAAGCGAACATATGCTCATTAATATATATGTACAATTTCAATAAAACCTTCTTTTGTAATTCATTACTACTATACACTAAATCAAAAAATATATATATATGCATATCATACTTTAATCTTGTATACTTTAAACTTTTATACTTTATACTTTAAACTTTTACATCTCATATGTAATTCATTATTACTCCACACTAAATTTTAAAAAAGCATATCATACTTTATCCTTTATTTTTCAAACTTTTATACTTTATATTTTATACTTGTACATCTCAATTGTAATTCATTATTACTATTCACTAATTTAAAAATGCATATCATACTTTAGTATCTTAATACTTTAAACTTTTACTCTCACTATACACTTTTACATCTCATATGTAATTTATTATTTCTCTACAGTAAACTAAAAAATGCATATCATACCTTTAACTTATATTCTTTAAACTTTTATACTTTATATTTTTTAACTTTTACATCTCATTTGCAATTTATTATTATTCTACACTAATTTAAAAAATGTATCATACTTAAAATTTTTTTTTTTTTTTTTCTTAATTTTACTTTATGGATTGTTTTATATTTTTTTATGAATATGTATATTAATATGAACTAATCTTATCAATTTGACTGTCCTAAAACGGGATTTGCTCCTAGTTGGACAGTCAAAGCCTTCTGAAATATTTCTGTAAAATAATGTGTGTTTCAAATAAATATTATTATTATATATTTTTTTCAAGAATATGTTTTACATAAAATTTTATTAAAATGTATAAAAAAACCAATTCGTACAACTCGGGCCGCTATAGGGCGCTAGTGTTGCATATTGCCATCAAATGTTAGGCGTATTGTCAATCTGGGGTATTTGGCATAACTTTTTTGTACGGAAATAAAAATATGTTGAATAAAAAAAAAGTTATTTATCTCTTTTACTTGTAGGTACTATCGCGTAGAAACACCTTCCTAAGTTAGTGCACTTTATCTCTGAACACCATGTATTACAGCTGTGAAAACTGGATTAATTAACAATTTTTTCACCTTTGCGAGAGGTTAGTTAAATATGCTTTACAGAGGAGAGGTGAAGGCAATACAGTGACAAGAGATAAAGCCTTTTACGACCAAGATTGATCGTTGCCTTTTTTGCCGCTATAAAAAAGGAAATAAATGGACAGACTAAATTGATATATTACCGTTGATGGCTGCTTTTCGTATTTTATTATGTGAGCTAACAGACGATCGGTATTTCGGAGAACTGGGATAAAAATGTTGTTGGAAACCGAATTCTATGCGTGGGAAGTTTGACAAACGATCGGCTTCTGTTTTCGGTCGATACATTCATCCAGGTTAATTATTATGCCTTGAATGTGATTTAAATCATAGAGCCTTTGGTATTGGGAGGTATGCTTTATCTCAAACGAATATTTGGATCTATACATTTCGTCTCGTTTAAGTTATGGTGTGCATTCCACATATTTCACCGAATCTTTTAAATACGAGAAATCTTTTAGTTATGTATTTACATGAATTACGGGTAACCGGGTATATTTTAATGGGTCTTCAAAATATTTTATTACGTTGTGTACCTATTATATGATGTGTACCCAAACAAAAACTGCTATAAAATTCATTTTAGCAAACAAGACGGAATTCAAAGGGAAAAAAACAAAACCAGAAATAACCATCTGTTCAAATAAAAGCTGACACGAAGGTTATTATGTTTTTTTTTTAATCTCACAGATTCGGTAAATATTAACAATGTAATCCGTCTTTAAGAGGGTAATAAACCAACCCGAAAGTAGTTTTTGAAAACATAATAGTAAAAGCCGTCAGAAATAAAACAAATTTCAAGTCATAAATAAAAACAATATTAGAAAGCAGGGGACTCACTCCCGACATCCATGCTATATATGTATACACCATAGATTTAGTTTTAATTATGCCAGTCTAACGATGCTCGTGTTGGGGCGAAATCGGTCGGTCGAAAACAAATACATGGAAAAAGGTTACGAAGGTTTTTTAATATTTTTTTTTTTGAAAAACTAACTTGTCCAGACCGTATTTATGAAATATTTTTTTATTTACGACCGCATTGGGTTTAACCCTTTAACAATTTTTTTATCAGTACAGTCGCATATGCTACACGATAATTCAACATTTTAAATATAAATTCAAATAAACTTTAACAAAGATATATTTTTTTACATATAATATACATATACATGGCAAAAGTTGAAATAAAGAAAAAAAAAATGGAGATATTTTTTTTTGTATAAGGCAATTCACCCTAAGGAGAGTCCGATGTGACTGGAGATATTTAAATGATACAGTTAATGGTCAACGTTAAATTCACAGAATAATTTTTAATAATACCTACGTTAGTTAAGGTAAAATAATAATCTAATTAACACAATTATGTATTAAATAAGTTCGAAGCAGAGCCGGGTAATTTATTTAAATGCGCACTCTTAACTAAATTTAGTTTTAATATTATCGTAATCTATTTAATATTTTTTTCAAGCCAATAAATGTATAAAAAGAACCGTTTTTTTTCTATTTATCTAATTTACATAGTTACTGTTTAGACACGATTTTTTCTAATTATTTAATTAGAATATTAAGAATGGTTTTATTTTAAAAATTGTTTTAACTTATAATTGGTAATTTTAAAGCTCTATAGCTCACAATGACAAATGTAAAAAAAAAAACACTGCAAAATTCTGAATCGTGACTGCAAAAGCTGATCGTTCGAAACTTTTCACTTCTTCAGATTCTGCATGCATTTGGAGGGTTCTTACCAATTTTGGTCCCGTCTGGACTGAACAAAAGTGCCCGAGTCCTCCCAGTGGGTGAACGCATTTCGTCCGCAGCTATTCCCGGGGCCGACAGTACCAGCAGTCTGGAGTGTCCATCAAGCATGTTATCCACTGAGTGTTTTTCTATAACAAAAAACACAGTAATTGTAATGTTCGTCTAATGTTTTCATTTATAACATAAATATTTAGGAAAAAGTGCATGGAAAAACCCATGTCAGGAACATCAAGGTGAGGCGATTTGAGAGCAAGAACTGATAAACCAAACTAGTCAACGATCTCCTCCGTATATTATCATGAAGTTATACAAATGGAGTAAACAAATATGAGCAACAACATGCAGCCAATTGGCATCATAGAGATAACACGGGCTTCAGTCGATTACAAGCGCTTGTCGGGTATGAATTTTCAACGATAATTGCAAAATGCCTACAAGACAGGACATGTCGTCTAAGAAAATTTAGAAAAAGGAATGGCGTAACCTTTCATCGGTTTTACCATAGTTAATATTCGTGTAAATTTGGTTTTTTAATCTAAAAAACCCAAGGAGCACTTGAAATTGGCCAGCCGTTTGTTGAGTTCGTTCACGGTCGGAAGGATTCGGGCAAAACCGACAGCCATCTCAGCCCTCTTCCTACTTCACCCACGGGAAGAATATTTTACACTATTTTACGAGGAATATGGACTCTTTTTATAAACCTCAATGTAAATAATAGGGCCGAGGGAGATGGGCCATGAACGATTATTAGTAAGAAAAGAAAGTGTCACTAACATCGTTCATCCATACTACTCTAAATTGAATCTACGCACAGCGGCGCCTCAAATTTGTTTCTACTTACTCACCAAACGCATAACTTTTGTTGGCTGCGCCGCTTTGATAATTCGTGCAGTTTAATCGTAGTTCGGTGTCAGTCGGCATGCTTCCATAACATATATCCTTTTGTTTCTATTCTATTATAAAAATGTATTCTACCTTCTATCCAATAGCTGATGACCAGTTCCCCGGTGAGGTGGCTCCACGAGAGCGCGTCCACCCCGCAGCGCGTGGTAGGTAGCTGGTGGCAGACGTTAGTCTCGAGGGATACGTCCCACACGCACAGAGAGCCGTCTCCGTAGCCGTGGGAAGGGCCCAGGCCCCCTCCCACAGCTATTTGGCTGGTCCGCCAGGGATGCCATGCTAATGCCTGGAAAAAGGGATGAAGAAATTAGCCAAGCAGTCGAAAATCTGGGTAATTAAAAGTACCAATAAGAAATCCCCCATTCATCAGAATAAGAGACAAAGGATTGACTATTTTGAGCCTAGAAGTACGGAATCCAGATAGAACAATGCAGATTGGGAGTGTATGGAACGAGGTGAATCTTATTCAGAAATTTCAAGCATTATAGACAATTCTTTCGGTAACCTCGTATGGGAATGTGAGGTTTTGTATTGTAAATACTTTACATGTTAAAAGTTGACGAAGAACGGATGCAGTATGCTAATCGTTCTTTACGTTTTGATTTTAAGATGGCATAAATTATAAATAATATACAATAAAGAGCAGTTGCGCAATGAACCCCCGCTAAAAATACGAAAAATAAAACGTACTTGCATTTTAGTATAATCCCATTATAAACAGCGCGTCGTTAAAACGCTGCATTAAAATCCACACGACAGAATACTACGGTCGAAGAGCAATGCAATATTCCCATATGGGTCACGATCTCGAGTAAATTTTCATACAAAAAAACCAAAACGACACAATCCCTCTAACGGTGAGTTTAAATAACCTAGGGCGAACCATGTTGAAGATCCCAGCACTGCTAAATATTTGAGGGCACGTAACCTCGGAAGTTTGACGTGTGTCACCTAGATGGTGACACTCATTAAACTCTATCGGCCACTTTGCAAAATAATAATCACCCGTACAGGACTTAGTGTTGGGACCCCTAAGCCTGCTATATGCATCTTTCCGAAACTGGATTCGGCTAAGGATAGCGACGAAACGAAGCAGCTCCTGAAGGACGTCTTACGACCATCTGAGCATGGAATCCGCGTTACGGGTATAAGGAACATCCGTAACAAAGGCGTAGTTATCCAAACCGCTACTCGGGAAGACCAGGAAAAAATACTCAAAACCCCATGACTAGCAAACTCGGCTACTCTAAGTGCCCGACTACCCACAAAACGACATCCACGAGTGATATTCTTTAATGTTCCTCGGGACCTTACAGATGAGTGTTTTCTCAGGAGTGCCTTAACGGGAACCCAGGAAAACGCAGACTTAGAACCCACAGTGAAAACGTGCAAGCTAAGTCATCTAGCTGGTGCTCGGACAGGATCGACATGCCACCGGGTCTACAAGGTGCCTGCCCATCTACGTCACGTGCTGGTGAAGCAAGAAAAGGTCTTTCTTGACTGGAATGTGTGCCGCGTTCGTGACTTTATTGGGCTTACAGTGTGTTCCAAGTGCCAAATGATCGGACATTCCTTCAAGTTCTGCAAGGACCAGCAAAGATGTGGACATTGTGCAAGTGAAGGTCATGCCAGGACAGATTGCCCAAAAGCTGCCGCCAAGCCAGTATGTGCCACCTGTACCAGGTTTGGCAAGCCCGCTGGACATTCGACCGGAGACAAGGATACCTGCCCAGCTCATAAGGCTGCTCTTTCCAAGGACTTTTCCACCATCGATTATGGCGTATAAATACATTGATGACGACGGTGATGTTATCTACACGAGGACTAATGACTTGAAACAGTGGACGGAAGAACATAAAATTGGCCAAAATATAGGTAATTTTACTTGTGTTCAACTAAAAATTTGATCCATATCTAAATACTGGGATGTTTTACATGCTAACCTCCAAAATTGTTGGAATAATATAGATATCCTAATGCTATGTGAAACTTCAATAAAAAGGGAACATACTTGTCTTTTCGAAATTCTCGGTTACAGTAGCATTAGTTATTGTCGCACATCCAAATCTGGAGGGGGTATAACCTTGTATATTCGGGATACTTTACCTTTCACCCAAAATTTACTATATATAACATTACCAAATAATTCTATACTCAAAATGTACTAGCAATATATGGACCACCAAATCTTAGTAAACAATCATTTATCAATGAACTTTCATCAATATTAACAAAATGTTCAAACCCTAATGAAAATATGCTAATATTTGGCGACATAAATATTAATTTTTTAAATTATATAGATCCTGTGATTATTCACTATGAAAATGATCTTTCAAATAAATATTTTACAAAATGTATAAACGACGTTACAAGGGAAGCTATAGCAAATGGTAAAATGACGCAAACATGTCTGGATCACATTTTTGTTAGGTATAATAGCAAATACAAAGAAACTGACATACTATACGCATGTGTTTGTGACTTCATCATTGCAGACCACTTTGCAACAGCTGTGAACATTCCGTACTATAAAACTAATAAACGGCCTATAAATAAAGGGCGGAAAGTCTCAATTTTATCTCAAAAACGAATAGATTTTTCAATTATAAATTATAACTGGAATGCTTTGCTTTAGACAAATGATTGCAATAATTTATATAGTCAAATAAAAAGCAAGTTAAACGAAGTATATGAAAATAGTAAAATATTTATAGATGTAAAACCCAATGCAAGACCTTGGATTATAAAAGAATGGATGACAGAAGATATTCTATCACACATTAAAAAAACGAGATTCTTTATTTAAGCGGTGGAAAAGCTCCCCAACAAATGCAATTTATGAAAAACAATACAAATCTTTTCGTAATTTTGTTACTAAATTAATAATAAAAAGTAAAGCAACCTTTTTCAATGATAAATTTAAGAATAATTTTTCAGATATCAAAAAACATGGGATGAAATAAATAAAATTCTAGGACGTAGGACAAAGAGTAACTGTGACGATGTAATTAGTAGGTTTATGTTAAAAAAATCAATCTGCGGAAAATGTTACAAACCAATTTGTTAATTATTTTTCAGATAACATAGCCTCAATGGTTCATAAATGTGATTTTAAAGCGTCAAATATTGTCCCGATAGAGTCACCGCAATGTTTGTATATACCATGAGCATCACTCGCAGACATATTGAGTATAGTCAAACTTCTCAAAAATTCAAAGTCCCCTGGAATAGACAATATCCGAATGTTTGACATAAAAAGACACATAGATATTTTGGGTCCTATATTAACCCATCTGATCAACACAATTTTAACACAAGCTGTAATACCAGATGAACTCAAATGTAGTATTATCAGACCTATTTACAAAAATGGGAAACATACTGATATAGGAAACTATAGACCGATTAGTATATTACCCGCTCTAGAAAAGATTCTTGAAAAATACATATCTTTAAAACTAACCAAATACTTGGAGTGCTTTTCTTTAATAGATCCCAATCAATTTGGTTTTAAAAAAAAAAGTACTGAAATGTTACTTCAGGATTTCTCTAACTATATAAATAATGAACTGAATAATAAAAGACATGTTTTGGTACTGTTCATAGACAATTCAAAGGCATTTGATACTATAGACCCGATGAAATTGTTAAATATTTTGGAGGCAATAGGGGTTAGAGGAAACTTTCTCAAACTATTCAAAAACTTCCTAACCAACCGCCAAATCCAGGTAAAAATATCAGACAAATTTAGTAAAATAAGAAATGTCAAAACAGGAGTCCCACAAGGGTCAATTTTAGGTCAAACGGCTATATTATCTTTGTATCACTTATTAACAAAATATTCTGGTTTGTTAAACATTATGTATACGCTGATGATACAGCACTTATAACATCCCATGAAAATTTGGATACTGCAATAAAATTGTTACAGCTAGACCTTATTTCTTTATTAAAATGGTCACATGACTCTGGTCTAATAATCAATGCTAAAAAAACGAAATTGATGCATATAAGATCCCCGCATGCAAGGTACAGAGAGGCACCTGTAATCATATCCCATTCATTTAATTGCATTCACAATAATACCAAACAGCCCTGCGCGTGTACAAGTATCGAATTAGTCAACCAGTACGTGTATCTAGGTGTTACGGTGGATTGTAATATGAAATGGGACGTACAAATTTCCAACCTCTGTAAGCGACTTCGAGCCATTGTAGGAAGACTCCACAAGGTAAAATTATATGTGCCTATAAAACTATGAAACTAATTTATTTGTCTCTAGCAGAATCGACTATAAGGTATGGTATAACTTCTTGGGGACACTCCTGTAAGACCAACATAAAACATTTACAGCTGATTCAAAATGCCATGGTAAAATTGCTAGTAAGTAAAACAGTTTTTAAGCAAAGGCGAGACATTGATATCATGTACAAATCAATTAATGTATTACCTGTTCGTGGTCTTTTGTGGCAAAAAATTCTACTGCAACATATATCTGAAAGTCCGTATAAGGCAGTGGTGGATCATGTACACAATACACGTTTCACAGAAAATATAGGAATGATGGTGCCAATATTTCAAAATAAATATGGTCAACGAACCCTTGAATACATTGTACCATTTATATTTAACAAATTGCCGTACAACAATTGTCCTATGATGAAATTCTCACTGATGTTAAAGTGTTGGCTTTTGGAAAGTAACCTTGTGCATTGATGATAACAAATATGACGGTCTCCTCGGTTGTATAGCTCCTAGATATCTGGTGTATTTACTGTTACGGTGTTACTATTATATCTAAGTCTATCCTCATTGTAACCAACCTGTACTGCTGTTTTATGTATATATGTATATTTAAAAAAAAATTAATTATTTCTTAATTATTTAATACTTACAGATGCTTTGATATTTACGTAATAGGTATATTTTTGTAATATTAATGTTTTTATAATGTTGATATTTTTAAAAGTATTGATGTTTTTATAATATTGATATTTTATAATATTGATACTTTTATAATATTGGTACTTTTACAATTTTGATATTTTTTATGATATTGACATTTTTATAATATTATTTAAATCGGTGTTATAAATTGGACTCTAGTATCTCAATAACAAAACTGTAATGCTTTTACTATTATTTTTTCTCTTTAATTTTTTTTTCAACTTATGTACATCACAAGATGCATGCGCCTAAATATAATAATTTTGCCCTACATTTGTATGATGATTGTAATTTATTGTTGTATTATATTATATTGTTGAAATAAACTCCTGCTGACAAGCTACTTGCAGTGGCTTAGCGGGTATAAGTTCCTACTTTATATAATTAATATTATACAATAAAAAATAAATTAAAAAAAGCATGCAAGTATGTTATTATTTTACTTTTGTAGTTAGTAGAAAATATTTATAAGTTTTGTTTTTTTTTTTGTTCCTGCATGCCTCTAATTGTTTGCTTTTAATCTTATTTGTAATTCTACTAGTAAAACGAACCGATTATAATGCATACTTTCGTTTTAGTATTCAAAATTCAACAATTTTTAAGATACCTATGACATCGCTAAAAATTAAGTGAGCGCTGCTTTTCCACACTCAGCAAAGTAAAGACATTTTCTAGAAATACAATGGCCCAAGATCGTTTGAATGCCCTTTGAATGATTAGTACAGAGAATGAACTGATTAACTTTATACAAAATTTTAATACTCGCGTAATTGAAGTGTTATCAAATGCAAAAAAATCGACGTATGAATTTTACATATAAGCGAAAAAAACGTTATTTAATTTGTGACTTTTATGTTCTTTGTGCAATGACAATAAGGATAAGTAATGTAACATTTAGTAGTCGTTAAACATTGACTGCTCTGAAAAATACTGAACAATTTAATGAATCTAAAAGTCTTCTCGTTGTCTAATAATAGTGTCGATTGTGGAGTAATTTGAAAAAAATATAGTACCCTTCCCACCAACTTTGTTTAAATTATATGACTGCTATTATTTCGACAATTCGCCGAAGGTCAACAACAGTATCTAAGTACATTTTGATGAAATATAACATCTTCTCTTGAATTTCTGATTGATCAACTAGTTAAAAATATCACGAACCGCCACTGCCCGTATGTGAATTTCTGACATATGGCACTATGGAATGAACAGGAAGTAAGGCATATACAGTTAAAGAAGTAGGTGGTGGCGATCAAAGAAATATTTCTTTCCTGTTTGTCAATACGCTTTATATTTTTTAAATGCTTAGTTATATCCATGAGACGTTCAAACTCTTATTTTGTATTAATTGATAAAGTAAAGTTTTTAAGACAAGATTTTTGTGCATAGCGCAAAGGGTAACAATTATTTTTATAAACAATAATTATTAGCCTGAAACACTCATCCAAATTGAAAAAACCTTCCGAGAAAGATAAATGTCGCCGACAGGACTCGAACCTGCACCCTTCTGATTGCCGGTCAGATGCTCTACCGTTGAGCTACGTCGGCTTATCGCAAACCCGCCAAGTTAATCAATATATACTAGTGTTTCATTCAATAATTACTGTTTTTATTATATTTCACCTGTAAACAACCAACTTTATTAGTATGAGAAAGGCTTGTAACGGCTAAATCCCTCAATAGATGGCGTCGAGACAAATTATGTCTACATTTTATTGGTGAAAAATGCTTTGACTTGTCAAATATTTATTAATTGACAAACTAAAGTTTTTAAAACAAGATTTTTGTGCATAGCGCAAAGGGTAACAATTATTTTTATAAACAATAATTATTAGCCTGAAACACTCATCAAATTGAAAAAACCTTCCGAGCAAAGATAAATGTCGCCGACAGGACTCGAACCTGCACCCTTCTGATTGCCGGTCAGATGCTCTACCGTTGAGCTACGTCGGCTTATCGCAAACCCGCCAAGTTATGCACCCAACTTATGTACCCTAACCAATTAATTAATCATTGCAAATTCTTATTTTGTATTTAAATTTTCTAAACACCTTTAGATATTACAATGTTCTTAAAATATTTGTTTTAATAGTTCCCTCAATTGGCAAAGGATTATCATCCATCAGAACCACCGCAAAGTTCGGCTTGCTCAAGTGATATTTTTATAACAAAATTCGGTTTATTTACTCTCGCGGGGTGTCCATAGACAATCTGGAAGAAGGGTTTGAGTTCGGGCAGGCACCATATCCTGACGTTGCAGTCCACTCCGCAGGTGACAAGATAGCGGCTGTCGGGGGAAAAGGTGGAATTGATGATCTCCAGGTCGTGGGCTCGCTTCTTCGCGGAGAAGGGCGTGTCGTCGTTACCTATGCAGATGCTCAGGGAACCACTTGAGGTGCAACTGAAACAAAAATACATTTCATACTAATTTTAAAACATTATAGCGAGAGTTTTAAATATTGGATTTCATTCAAACTACTTTCTACACCTTCCCGGCACTAATAAAAACAAACTGTGCTATTTTCAGTAAAACCGGTCCTGTAATTTTCGAGAACATCGAGGAAAAACAAACAAACTTACGTTGATTTTTATACATATAGATATCTCAATTGGGAATTCAAGAAAGCTACTTAAGACAGATTATGGATATGGATTCATTTTTTACAGGAGGGCCTGAGATAAATAATTTCCCGCAAGGCCTGTATTATCTTTGGAGATGCTGTGTGGAGGGTATTTTAGAGGATAGGAAGGAGTGAACCTGGGTCTTGAAGAGACCCATGTTGTAGAAGGGAGGAAACACAGAGGCCGGCAGATTATTCCACAGCCGAGCTCTTGAACACAAGAACGAGTGGTAGAAGCGACACGTTCTTATGTGATAAATGTCAACTGTGTGCAAATGTTGGGCTCGCCTTTGGCGTATTTCTCTACTGTGCCTTGATACCGAAAGGATCAATGACGCTAGTTCCTCAGAGCATCTTTCATTAAAATAACGGTAGAACAAGGACAGCATTCCCACCTGACGTCTGTGCTCCAAAGATTGCAATCCGTTTCTTAAGATAGGCGAATCTATTCAACGAACCGCCCGCAAAGGTTTTTTCAGATATTTTGGGGCTCCCAACCAGAGGAGGCTGCCAAATTCTACAGTGAGGCGCACTTGCGATTTGTACAGGGTTAGCAGTTGTGTACTATTAAGGTATCTGCGGGCTCTGTACAGTACGCCTAGCTTCTGAGAGGCTAAAATACTCATAAAATACTCCCTTCTGTGCCGTGCCTGCCACTACATGTGGCTGCACTGCACCGTATCGGCATATAATATGTAAAAAGACCCTTAAAAAAAACTTATGTACCCTAACCAATTAATTAATCATTGCAAATTCTATGTGTTAATGAATCAATCAAAGGAGATGTATTTTTGTTCAGAAAAAAATACAAAAACTAAATACCAAGCCATTTGCAATCCGTTGGCTTCCCAAGCGAGGGAAGTGATCGCCGAGACTTCGTCGCCTTTGGCTCTGTAGCGTTCCGCGGGGATCGGAACCAGCTTCTTGCATTGAACGTCGTAGACGAATAGGTTGCCTAGAAGTGTGCCGATCTGTAGACAAAACATGTGATCAATTTTATTAACAAAAGAGAATTATAAACTATAAGTGATTATATTTTTTGCATAAGGTTTATTGCACTCCACCATCCACCTTAGTGCTATCGGCACTCAAAACAGGTAATAATTTTACTCCGATTAGCGCAATATGAGATGAGTGTTTTTGACGACTGATAGGTATTTTGTTTCATTTCGACGATTTCTTTAAAATGTTAAGAAATTTCAACTTTTGGATGCTGTCTTTATTAATGCACGGAATAACCCAAATAAGGAGAAAACATGTGCATACTGTGTATACATCACAGAACAATTAGGACCTTGATATAATGACACTTTTGTCAAAAATTAACTACACGTTAATCGGTCTGCCAACAACATGAAATCTCTGAAAATATTCCAAAATTTTTAATTGGTTCCCGTCAATGTGTGATAAAAAAATGCATTTAATTAATTTATTGTTCACGTATCTTTCAAATTCTGTAGTCATCAAATATCTTAATTTGCGACAGCCAGAATTTTGAATTTTGAGATGCCGAGCAGAAACATCGGACAGAAAAACAATAATACTCACGGCGATAAATCTTCCTTCTGGGTCCCACTTGACGACCAGGATGATGTCTGCAGGATCGAAGGTGTGCAACTTAAAGACATTGTTGGAGGAGGAGTCCAACATAAAAATTTGGTCTCCAAGTCCTGCCACGAGAAAGTCCTTCTTCCCCCAGTCCAAGATGTCGTTATCTGAACAGATGATAAATGTCAACAAGATTACGAATCACAGATTATATATAAAAATCGGTCGAAATAATTAAAATCGCTTTAAAATATAAATAAAATTAAAGCCAACCAAAAATATTGATTTATAATGTGTACTTTATTTTATAACAACTTCATTTCTCTTCTAGTAAAATTTCACCGGACATTTATTTAATCACGCCCCGAAGACGTTGAATATGAATTGTCCATAACGTCAATTATGCCTACTGATGCGACCAAATGATCGTTTATACAGGCAATGAGGTTGTAAACTTTTATTTTTATTTTTATGGGCACGTATTATATTTAAAAATCTAATTACGACATAATCATTATTTTTTTTTGATATCTCTTCAAATGACGAAGTAATGCCGTTTCAAAGTGAACTTGGGAAAAATCCATGTACGTGTCGTTACAAGTTATTAACAGTTCGAATAGAAGTACCGAATACTGCCGCGCCTGTGATATCTATGGCCGCGCCAGTTATTTTATGAACTGTGCCATCACATACCTATCGGCGGGCCGGCGTGATTATCAACAATTTGACGATTTATACTCGTATCTTGGGTTCTATTCGGTATTTTCCAAAAATTCAAAAATTGCTCTCGTCAGCACGCTTAATTAATAAAATACGTATGTAAATAACTTGAAGTTCGGTATGAGACGATTGCAGCTATTTCCCCTTGAGACTTCTGATTAACGGCGGATGATTCGAATTTATTAAATAATTTCGTTAATTTAGGCCCATGGGCTTTTATAAAACAATTTATTGTAGGTATAGATACATATGAAAAAAACAAAAAAAGACTTAAATAAATATTTAATTTAAAATAATAGTGAAAAGAGGAGGAAGTATGTAGAAAAATGGATACCAATCAAAGTAGTAAGTTAGTTTAGCTTAGTTTTTAATTTTTCTCTGACGAAGCTTGGGATAGGCGAAACCGGTTGGTGATGATTTAAAAATGAATTAGTGGGTTAATACAGAGTGTTTATTTTATTTAATAAATATGCCAAACCACAAAGTAATTGGATTCCACAAAATCAAATTGTTCTCAGATTAAGTATAATATTATTCGTTAGTTCATACACGTCCAATACATATAAGTAGATGATTGACTGTTTGAAAAATGTTGTAAAAAAACAAAGAAAACAATGGGAAAAACAGGAAATATTTAGAACAAAATACAATTAATTTTTATTGCAGAAGAAGTGTGTTGTATATTCAACTAACGGAACATTACTGGATACTGTGAATATTAAAGGTACTGTGAATATTAAAGGTACTGTGAATATTAAAGGTAGTGTGAATATTGAAGGCACTGTGAATATTAAATGTTCTGTGAATATTAAAGATTCTGTGAATATCAAAGGTACTGTGCTTATTAAAGGTACTGCGAATATTAAAGGTACGTCGAATATTAAAGGTGACCGGATAAATCAACAAACGTATGAATCGGCAAACATTTTAAAAGTGATATAAAGTCATTAAAAGTACAAAAAGACTAGCCCGATAACCTAATCCAATCTAACCTAACCAATAATATATATTTTTATTAATAGTTATTACATTTTTTTAATAAAAAAGACTAATTTGTGAGGTAGTCCGATATCTCTTCATTATCTCCTGCCATCCGAGATAATGCGTTTTCTTAATTACAGTCTATTGACATTCCACCATCCCAATATCACAGTAAAACTTTAAATGTAAAGTCCGTTATACAAAAGGCAAAGACATTACACACATAGTGACCAATATTGCACTATTGACCTAATACTTGCTACAGGTCTGTTTTACTGATCTCTGTCACACCTTACAAGCACAGTAGTAAAGGCGTAGTGGAGAAATATCTACTAAGCCTGTCCCAATACATATTATTAGCTTTGTTAAATCCTTGACCTGGTTACATACCATTCTGGACAGCGCTAATGCAAAAATAGTGTTATTGTATCTAGGTCACTCATGCAAGTTACGGGCACGCCCTGTGATGTGCAAAAAAATTAATGGATGTATAGAGCCAATCAAATAAATATTATATTTAGGGTTGTAATAAATATATCTACATACACTGGCGAAGGATAAAAACGATCCACTCCCAGAAAAACACAAAATATTTTGAAATTCATTTGATGGATTTGATGGAACGAGCTTAAGTGGGATAGTCTAAAAACCGTTTCGTGAGAATTTCTTATTTTGCATGGTAGAAAGGCTGCGTCGTACCGGTAAGATATGCAGAATTTGGATTTTGGTGTTCCGGAACTGCAGTGTTGGGGAACAACTCTTTCGTGAACGGAAGATGACTACGAGTGTATAACTATATTTCATCTCTAATTCGGTGACAGTATAACGGTAACTAAATACTAAGTTTACTTCGTGGGAGTTATATTTATATTGTGGAAGTCCATGATTCGAATTGTAAAAAAAAGTATTTAATGTCCACAAATCTTAAACACCGCGCTCACTAATTTTCTCAGTGTCGGCGTGGGGGAGAGGTACGAGTATGTATGATTTTGTAACTTTATCTAATATACACCATGAAGAGGAGACCGTCGTTGATGGAAGAAATCGGCTCCATTTACACGTTACCAAAAAAATGTAGAGGATTGAGTTTGGATCGATTGTTGAGACATTCATAGGGGGTCAAAAATTTCGTTGCCGAGACTTTTCAAGCGAGTGACATTTCGTTACTAGCACGATGCCAGTAACTTAATAAACCAAAATGAGTTGGTAACAATGAAAATTATGGTAAGATTAGAAAAAAAAATGGAAAAAGAAAAAGAAAAAGAAAAAGAAAAAGAAAAAGAAAAAGAAAAAGAAAAAGAAAAAGAAAAAGAAAAAGAAAGAGAAAGAGAAAAAGAAAAAGAAAAAGAAAAAGAAAAAGAAAAAGAAAAAGAAAAAGAAAAAGAAAAAGAAAAAAAAAGAAAAAGAAAAAGAGACATAGAAAGAGAAAGAAAAAGAAAAGGAAAAAAAATATTAAGTGAAGAAAAGTTATCATTATTATTAAAAATCATTCTTACGCATATATTCCTCATACCCCGGCAGATCGAATATGACATCCGGCTGCAGTATGACGGACTTCTTGCGAGGGGCGCAGCTCCAGCCGGGGGACTTGGCAGCCTCAGGGCGGGGGCGAGCGCGCAGGCCTCCTTGCGTATGCCGCAATAAGGGGGGCGCCGGACCCTCGGGCACACCGCAGCGCTCGCCCAGCAGGTTGGCGTAATGGCGGAGGCGCCAAGATTGAGGTACCTGAAGAAAAATAAAATATGTATAGTACAATTTTTTTGCTCGGAATGAAAATCTTAATAATAAATGATTATGATATAAAGGAGATGAGTAGAGAAATCCGGTTTTCATTAGTCATAATTACGCATATTAATTAAAAGTTTTTTTTTTAAATAAAACCGTAAGCCTTTATTTAAAAAAAGAGTTCATTAAAATTATTAAAAAAATGAATCCGAAAGCATTTTCAAACTGTCAGTTGATAATGCAGACTTATATTTTTAAAATATAAATCATTTAAGAAAACGTTACCATTGAAATACGAGGAAAATACAATATAAATGTGAAAACATCAAACAATATAGAATTTTAATTATATAACCAAATCGGTTTTACCAATAATAAATTATTTTAAATACCGTCCAAATTAGAATTGGGTGGGAGTAAAAAAAATCACATTAGTAAGTGGTCGCAGTTTTAAAATGGCCTTGAACGCCGAAACAGCTCTCACAAGAATAAAAACTAAAATACTTTCAAAACTTTATAATAATATTATTAAATTACTAAACAAAAACATGGAGTTCTACGAATTAAAAATAAACCAATTGATTGATAATGCTGAGAGTTCTATAATGCTTTCCTTAGATTTATTTTTATAAATAAACCGTTTTTTCATAAATAAATAGATTTAAATTGTTTAGTCAATTAAACTTGAAAAAAAGCATATTTGGTTTATTTCGATTTCTTGTATGGAAGAAAAGGTGCTATTTAATTGTATCATCATTTTTTGTTATAAATTGATTATCATTCCGAATGTTCATGTTAGTTGAGTTACTTTAATGTTTCATTTCCTTAGAATTAGGTATGCATTACTTAATATCTAATAAAGAAAGGGGATTTGTTTTTTTTTTTAAAATGCGTATCGATTTCCGAATAGTTTTTCTAGGATTACCTAAATTATAGAGCATGTGTTGATAAAAACATAACAAAACTATCGTTTGAGGTAAATTTATTACCCCCTTCGGAACGAAAGTTTTAAAGAAAACAAATAAAACATTAAAATAAATATAAATAAACAATTTAACCTCTTGAGTAATTTTTATTTTCTATTTTAGAGAAATAAATCAACATGTAATTGACGAAATAAAGATATGTATTAATCATTTTATGTATAAAATTCTCGAATAATTCTCATCTCGTTACAGCCACTTTTTGCACACAGGAAAATTTAAGGATATTTTTTTAATGCTTAAATTCAAAATTAAACCTGCATTGTATGAGTATCTTTACTAGATGTAAAATGTTTTATGCCTTTATAAGTGGGTTGTCGTAAAATAAAAAAAATTGAAACAAGTTTTTTTTAAGTTGTAAAATGCATGCATGTCATTTCGGTCTTGGTGTTAGTTACAATCTACCACGTCAAAACCGTCAGAGGAGGTTTTTTGATCGACTGTGACTGTTAAATATAAAAATAGCCAATAGTCGATCATTTAGTATTTTACCGATTTATGGTCAGAGTTAGATCATAAAATTTACATTATTTAATAATAAAAATCAGAAATTTTGATAATTTTTGTTCCCAAATTGCGAATGTGATAAAATTAATCGCCAGAGGGGACAGTGTTATTTGTCTAACCGATAAATCTATGAAATTTATTTTACAATGCACAATTTGCTTCCATTCTTCGTTATTTATTGTGGATGGAGAATTATCTTCCAGTTCTGAATGGCACGCAACCAACCTGGCCACATAAATCTCACTGATCTGCTGAAACCAGTCAATTTGAAAAAAAAAACTAGTTACCCACTCACTAACTATGTAATTGGTCCATGCAAAAGTACGAAACACTTTTGGTTTACAAGACAACGATGGAAATGTTTCTTTTTAATCATGTTATTCTGTTTAATGGGAAATTATTGTATATTTTATTGAAAATTACAAGCCTTTGCAGAACGTTAATATCATTAAAAAAAATTTAATCATCCAAAAGAATACTTAAAAAGATTATCGATTATTTTATCAAAATTGTGCGATTTTGCACACCTGTATCTTTTATGTTTTTTTTTATAACAGAAGAAAAAAAATAATCTAAGGGCTTGTAAAATCATTGCTTTCTTGTTACGAATTTACTATAAATCATTTTTGTTTAAAAATTGTTTTTTTGCAGAATATGGCTAAATTAGATTTACGCTCTGCGATCAGAAAACTTTTTTTTCTTAATTTGTGAAATTTTGGCGAAACATTATTTATATTTTATTTAATAAAATAGATTGTGAAATAGAAAAAAATAACTGTCAATTCCAATACACACCAATGTTTGAGTTTACTTGTGGAGTTAGAGATCACACACAGCAGGAACAATAAAGAAATCCGATGGGTAACATTGAAAATGCGATTAATCAAAAGATCGGTTGGGATATTATTACACATTTTTCTTATTCCACGGATCAGAATTTTATCTTCTCCACTCTCAAGCCAGCAATCTCGGGGACACATCCCATAACGACGCCTCTCTTTGACATTGTCTCGAATTTCACCTCAAAAAACATTTAAAAACGTACAACTTATTGTCCGAAGATTTTGATTATGCATCATATAATAATGAGAAGAATTTTAAAAAAGTTACCTGTATGAACATATCATCGGGTTCGGAAGCATGATCTTTCCTCTCGGAGTACATCTTGCACCTCATGGCCTGGTGGTCTACACCGGCTCTTCGGGATACAAAACGGTCCACTGGAGATGGCTAGAAAGAAGATAAAAAATCGTGTGTAAATCATATTGATATGATTCTCTGGGATAGCATTTCGATGCCAAAATATAAACAGTGAAAAAGCCGTTTTACCAATGTGAATATACTGCATGAAAGTCCCAACTGTCAATGACATCCCCAATTTGGATATGTTGTGAGGTTAAAGGGAGTGGAAAATGGAAGAATGTGGGTAAGAAGAATTTCGGAAAGTATCTGGCTATTCAGATCTAGTAAAAAAATAAGGCTAAATTCATTCCAAGCAACGTTTCGATGTTGAATGTTGGTCCTTCACCTGGACAATATTAAGATTGTCTGCTCAATTTATGAAAAACTTCCTAAATTTTTCAAAATTTATTATTTATATCATTTTCAATTTTAATGTAATGTTAATGTCAAAATAATTCTATAAACACTTCGCTTAACATATTTTGACAAACTTGCAAGCCTATCCCAGTAAAATCGTAAATTATATAATCTACTACGTAACTGGGAATAAAAAAACGGGCAAAGTCACAGATGAAAGCCGGCAAGTAAAAATATTGTGTGACATTCTTCGATATTCCTGCAATTTATAAAATCATTTTCTTTTTTTTTTTTCTTTTTATACTTTTATCGTGAAGTTTTATTCCAGTCATTCGTTGGGTGCTTTATACCTATATTTATTCCTGACTTTTCTCGTTCTTAGTATTGTGATTACTTACTTACCGCGAGCTTTCATTGATCTCTTCTGCCACTTCTTGCAGTAAATAAAAAACAAACGGGTGTAAAAAAAAATTGCTACAGGAAGGTGTTTTTCTTTAGTAATGTTTCATCGACTTTTCACAAAAGCGTCACTTATTGGCGGCTGCATTTAGCTGCACTAGTTGCAATAAGAAATTCCAATGAAAAATATAATGACTTTATAAATATTTATTCATACAGATCAGCCGATTATGATTAGATAACTTTTATTATGTATAATTACACGCAGAATTTATAAATCGTTATTTAAAAGTTAATAAATTATCAGCTCATGAAAACACCGTGTTATGTTGCTACCATTGCATTTGGAACATCTGACGTCACGTGAGCACTCTGTTTTTGGATTAGTATGAAAAAATATTTTTCGATTTTGTTTTGTATTTTAAATATGTATTTTTTTAGTTTTGGCAAAATATAAACTTAATTTGAATGACTTTTAGCTCTATAATTGTTATTCAATATAAAAAAATATTAATAGTGAAAGAAATTAGAGTAGTCATGAACAAACCAATTATCAATACAGATAATGTTAATGCTCAATACTATTATATTTTTTAAATTATAATGTCACATCACCAAGTTACCGCTTCATATGAAAATAGAAAAAAAAACTATTATTATTCTTTGCGTTATAATGAAATTAATTATTTTTATTTATGGTTTACTACGAATATAATATAAAATTACGTACGTTAAACTCATCCTTGTTTTTACATATGACATTCTAACCTCAAAACTGATCAAAACCGATCGGCCATAGATTTGGAGCGTTTTGGCGGCCTTTGAAAAATTGAAACATTGAAAATTATTTTAACTATGAAAATTAACTTTATAAAATAAACTTAAAATAATGGTTTTTAAGATTGAACATCACTATTGATAAAAAAAAAGAAAATTCCTTATTATCAGCCCAATATTACCTAGGTGAAGGTGAAGCTAGTAAGTACCGAAACATCTCGTATATTTTAATTTTCTTGGTACGCCACTGGAAAACTCGTCCCTTTCTACCTGATATAAATGAACACTAATTATGATTAGCATAGTAACGTTAAATATTCAATTAAGTAATTAAAGTAAAGTTTCCTCGTCAATGGCTAAAACTGTCTTACCCGAATGGAGACAAAAAACGACTTTATTATAATTGATTGTATAAAAAATTGGACTGGAGTTCGTTATTGTAAACTTTTGAATTTCATCTATAATATTATTACAAAATAAGTGTCGACATAAATCACGTGTTATTTTTAATGTTCACCTTGGGTACATATTTTTATAATCACAGAAAAAAAACATCATTAACAATTTCGTTTAACCTAATGTGTCGATAAGCGTCAAACCAGATTTCAGCATCATAATTCAAGCCGTCTATTAATAATAATTAAAATACATTAAATAAAACATAGGCAAGTCATAAAAATAACTAGAGATTGGATTAGATCAAAAATAAACTATTAATAGAATATTTTTTTGCGAATTTCTACATATGGGTCGATTAACTAAGTAATTACTATCCGGATTCATTCGATATTTAAATTTAAATCTAATTGAATATTTATGATATTATAAAAAAATTAGAGTTTTCCTTTGGTGTTGTTCTGTTGTCTGCTTTAAGGGGGTTTGAAATATGATTGAAACGCTACGCGCTAACAGATGGCGCTTTTTAAAAATATTTCAGAAAAAAACAGTTTTAGCAAGTAATGCTTTTAAATATTGAGATACATAGTTTGTTGGCAGGTGTACATACAGAATATGAAATGGAATAACATGTTATTGTTTGTTTAAAGTTAAATTACTTTAAGAAACTTAGAAAAACACATTATTTGTTTCAGTCCCATGGAGGAATTCAGCTATAATTTATTCCATTTCATGCACCGTATTCACACCCGCCAACAAAGAGTTCATTTTAATATTTATGAGCATTACTTTGAAAACTGTTTTTTTTTATTATTTATTTTAAATAACGCTGTCTGTAAGCGCGTGGCGTTACAATCATATTTTGAGTACACCTGAACAAGATTTAAAAACACAGTAAAATATAGTCAAAATTGAATCGTTCCTTGAAACGATATTTCATGAGATTTTTTTACAAACCAATAAGACAGTTTAATCACTGGAGATCGATTTAAATTAAAATAGAAAAAAAATTGCTTATGCTTTGTGAAAACTGATTGAAAAATGTTGCAAATTCACAACATGAGAAATGTTTTCATTAATTATGTTTGAGCAGGTCAGTGTATTTTTTACTTTGATGAATCGATTCAATTAAAAATATATTGGAATCGAACCCTATGACCTCGTAATGACAAAACCCACGCTCTGCTCTATTCCTGAACCACGGGGGCCGTGAACTACTTCATCAAATTCGATAATACCTACGTATAATGTTCAGGAAAACAATATTTTATAAAATATTTCAATGTTTCAGTAAGCGTTTTTTTTTATAAATATGGATATTTTTTCTTATATTTATGTTAAGAGTTTCCATGCTAACCGGAGCCAGTGAGATTATGGCATCTCAAATGGGGTATGTTGTAAGACTGAAGGGTATGGGGAGGGAAAGGAGATGGCAAAGAGCAGGGTGGCAACGTTTCGATTTTGAATGGTGGTCTTATTTACAAACCACTTGAAAAGAAGTATAAGATATGGAATATGGTCACGGGAAGAAAGAATATATATGTGATGTTGCAACCGAACAGAGATTAACGCTCATGGTATGTTTTCTTCTAGATTTTAATTTATTGCTTTATAATTTTCTTCTCACATTGAACTCTGTAACATACTTGCAAAAACTTACTTATTTATTAAACTATTTATAATTCATGCACAAAACCATGTATTGTGTGACCTTGAACGGGGTACCTAAGTAAGGTCACATTTTTTTTCGACTTCTGTAAAACATTATAAAAAAATTAAAAAAATAGAATTTAATTGACGTAAAAACATTTTATTAAAAATGTTAATTTTATCCGCTCCTAATTTAGATCATAAAATTATTCAAAACACTTATTTCCTTAGGTAATAGTAATGGTGTGGTGCAAAATAGTATCATAATATTTTAGGGAATTAAAAAAAATGTGCGTGTTTCTTTATTACTTTTGAATAAAGTATTATAATTTTAAATGCAGATCCACTATTTTGCAACTTATAAAAAGTACAAGTTATTTAAAGTTCAATTAATTAAAAATATACTTTGTTCACACCACTTTACAAATATACACAAATATCTACATGTTTCGACAGCGATGCTGTCATCATCAGGAATATGTGAATAGTATTAATTTATTAATATTTAATTAATTAATAATGACGCCACAAGGTGAATACCAATCGTTTGAAAAAAATATTTAATGTTTGTTTGGGAGTCAGACTAGTTTTGTTACCGCTCACCGACTAATTAAAACATTCTGAAGGATGGACGGAACTTACGCAAAAAAGCATGAATTACTATGCATCGACAAAAAAATACTTCACCGTTTTATGTCTATAGCAAATCATGTCGACACATAAGTGAGATAAAAGAATATTTAGGTTCGATTAAAATGCATATATGTATATCATAATGCATTTAATTTACATAAATATCTGTATACGGGTCCGTAAGCATTACGTAATATTAACCAGGGATGAATTTAACCGTATCGGAGTAAAGCAAAACGCTAACCCGGGGCGCCCAAAGTATACAATTTCAGCACAAGGTTGTTTTTTTATTCGAACGCATTATTTTTACTAAAAAGCTTGCGTAATACGACATAGTAAGGATAATAACTTTATTTCCCCCGATATTTAATCGAACTGCAGTAGGTACATATGTAACCGATTGTTACTGGTACTACGTGAAGAATAATAATATTTGGACGATTTGTATAGCGCCGTTTTTGCGAAAAATCAGTTCAAGCGCGCTGATTTCGATAAT
>JAHDVE020000352.1:0-15362 GCA_022606495.2 Halesus radiatus | reverse complement strand
TTCGAACAAACTAAGATTAAATCCATCCAAAACAGAATTTTTCTGGACAGCAACAAAAAACACAGACGTGACATACTCGTAGATACACACGGGGTTTTTAACTTCTTTGATAAATTAGCATACAAAGTACCAACCCAATAAGGCCCTCTGTTCTTTCTAAATAGTTAATTTTTTGTTGTCGTTGATTATAGAAATATGTGTTTTTGTTGAGGGGATACAACTCGAACAAAATCTCGCACTTTTCAGGCAGATCGATAAGACAGAGGCGATAAGGTTGGACCGGCCACCTGCTTTGATATATGCAATAAAAAACATCGCCAAATTCGTGAATTATTTCATTTTTCACAATTTCACAATTATTAAATTGTTTTCCGATCATACTCTAATAGATCTTAACTTCCCACATTATTCAATAAAACCATATCCGAAAGGGGAAACCTAGGTAGGAGTTTTTACACTTAATATTTTATGCTCAATTGGAGCAAAGGTCAAGATGTGGTCTATTCGCAGTATTCAATTCAGCACTATAAAAAATATCTCGGCCATCAAATTTTCAAACCAAAAACAAATGAATTTGTATTACTTCGCATTATTTCATGCTAAATTTCGGTAACGATTGTAGGAGGCTGATCATTCTGGAGGGTTTGTTTGGACTTTATAAGAGACTGTGAACAGGCGCGCACTCAAAGGTGCGCTTTTAACATATATTTCTAGTATAATCATCGACCTACAATATCTAGACAGGGCATATCAATCTTGAAAATGACGCACGAACCAAAACGAATTGATTCCTGAAAATATTTATCAAGAAGAAAGTGCATTCTCTCAGAAGATTGCAAGACGCATTGCTTGTTACCTTTTGTTGGTTTACATCGAGCAAATTAGTCTTCCAGTAAGTTTCCATCAACAGAGTGGCTAACTTTATCGAGATCATTTTTCAAACACAAAATTGAGATAGTTAGAGATATTTCAGATAGAGACTACCTAGGACTTCATTATTGACAATTCAATTAGCTATATGAATACTTAAAAAATATGTACCTCGCAGATCGTTCCGAGCGAGGGTTTTCAAAAAACAAAAAAATTGATAAATTGCAAAATCTCTCCTGGCCGTTGTTGTACGTTCGTGACGTGTGAACGTATTACTTAAATGTATTCAAGTTACAACAGTAGTTTTGTCAAAAACTATACGTTCACAATGGCTTTGAGTACAGTGCGATACATGCAATTGGGTTCTTAAGTTTCAGCTTCAAACTTATGACGCGTGCCTTTCTGGCTTCCTATGACACAACCAAATTACATCATGCTACTTGGGGTTAACTTTGTGTTATTTTAGAGCGAAGCGTGCCAGTCTTTCGAAGCGAGTCAACGGAATTAAATAGGAAGTTGTGTTATAAAATTACTCATAGGCGGGTCAAAATTGTCGTACTTATTTGTATGACACTCTCAAATCTAGTAGTGATATATCAATGGGTATAATTGAAACGCGCGTTTCAGTAACGCGCGCTCCAAAGCATCACGTGAACGTTGATATGTTATTACAAATTGATTTACAATATTTATTTGGTATTATCGCGCGTTTCGCAAAACACACTGTTGACACACTATTAAAAGCTATCTATGCGAGAGACCTATGATGTCATCGGTTCAAATAGAATTTATCGAGACTTTTTTTTAATCATCAATCAAATCAATAACTCTTTGATCCCATATTCGCTCAAGAATGTTAATTAAAATTATTCACATTACAACTACTTTTTATCTATTCCTCCTTCGCCTTTATTCAGTCATTATATTTAAACGACTGAAGCGATATTTATTGTTTCCAATAACTGATTTACTTGAATACTTAAAGTTTATTGCACATTTGACATTGGTGTATAAATGCTATAAGTATAGATTTTTTTATGTATATATGCAAGTATTATAGGTTTTCTTACGTTTCATACTTCATTTTATCAGTCATAGGTGAAAAGTTGCTGACATGGAATTATTTATATTGTTATTATGTTGTCCTGATCGTAAAACAGATTTGTCTGCGGACATTCAGCCCCAGTTGTATTTATCTAATACATTTAGACGTTCACGTAAAAGCGAGAATTGAGGATTTATCCTACAATCCAGGCGTCAAATAATATGCATTTATTTACTGACGCCTAAAGGCTTTAACATGTAGTTGAAATAAAATTTTAAGTTGTACAAAATAATATATGGAAGGTACATAAAAAAAAACTCGATCACTGTCGCTTTCTTCATGTTCGTATATTCCAAAGAATTTTTGTATGGTTTTTTTCACAAGAAAAATAACTTTAATTTATTAGAATTCGTTAAACAAAATTATATAATAATTAAATTAATAACAATTACTTTCTTTAAAACCAGTGTATTTAATTGTAATTGTATATGTCAGTGGTTTTAAACAAAGTAATTGTTATTACTTTGTTTAAAACCACAAATATGACACCACAAAGTGATTTTACATATTTTGAAGAAATAAACTTATATAACACTGCGATTTGCAATAATTATGCATTAATGTAACAGTATTACAACTTTTAGAATTAATAGTGGGGAAATTACTGTACTGAACACCTTATTGTTCTCATTAATCAATCATTTGTGAGTGGGCTTTTTCCGGATCAATTAAAGCTAGCAAAAATCGTTCCAATCTACAAATATAACTGCAAAAATATCCCTCTAAGTATCGTCCCATATCTATACTCTCATTCTTCTCCAAAGTATAAGACGTAATTAAAAATACACTTAACAAAATATCTTTTTTTTTTATTTATAAATTAATTTTTTGATACATACATTTACAAAAACAAGGTACAAATGTTATAAACATTTTTTTAAAATTATTTTATTATTAACTTATTATATACATATATCTAATAACATCCTCCCGCCCAAAAACGGGTTCAGAAATATTTTTTGTCACGAATTATATACGTATACTAACTTTTCAAAAGGACTTAATTAAACCAGGGAAAATATGCTGTAGACATATTCATAGACTTCAAGAAGGAGTTCAATACGGTTGATCACAGAATAGATTTTACGCGATTTTAGAGGCATCTTTAACAATTATTTAGGGGTTAACAGTGATTTAACAAAAAGTTTTAACCCATCTGCTTTAAAAATATAATGAAATATAAAATTAATTTTATTTTTAAAATACTCAAATAAGCATTATGGTAGACTAGAAATTAAATTAAAAACGACCAATTTACGGTGGAACACTAATTTGCGATACAGAATTTAAAATATCGACCCGAAAAGCCTTTTTTTTAAAATATTTTATTTTTATATTTTTATTTTTGTAATCATACTTATATAGCAAATGGGATATATTTTTTTAAAAGTATGATAAACCCGCAAATAATTTTCTAAACTGCCTCTAAAGTTGTGAAAATTGATTTTTTTTTTCATGGCACATACTTAAAAAATTGAAACAAAAATAAATACAATACTTCTCATCCGTCCTAGATATTTACTAAACCAAAACCAAACTAAAAAAAATAGATCATTCCGTTTGGATGGGTATTTTTGTCCCCAATCCAAAATTCAGTTTTGTACGAAACAGGCACCGCAGCCGTTCCCCTTAAAGGAGCCTGGATTGTCATTTCGGTCAGACGTAATCAGACATGATTGGGTCTTTTAAGCATTAAATTGTACGAGGTTATTCTTACTCCAAGAGGAAACCCTCTCGAGGTAACCGTCCGATGCTCAGAAATCCCTTTTTTTTAAATGCTATTTTGAAAACAAAATACAGGCTGAAAAAAATATTTATTTGTCTAAATAGGCCAGGCGCAATACATTCGTCCGGAATGAGTTAAAATTGTTGGTCAATGGACAAGGTTTATGTATATTGTAGGTATAATGTATGTATGCGTTCGTGGCAAATTCCTTTTCAAACTTTAATCACTAGCACCTATACAAAGTACCCAGAATATTCATTTGCAATACACGCTAATAAATATTACCTTAATATCTATTGCTATTTGGCTAAACTCCATGTTTTATTATTCCATATTCAACACATCTATTCTACTTCCCGTATAGCCAACATTATCCCCTGTACTTAATGTCGTTTTATGGTTCGCTCTTGACGAGCAAAAACGCGCCAGTAGTCAATTTCGAAAATTCAATTCGGAAGCTTGGTCTTCGGAAATTTTGATCCGGTAATAAAATCTTTCAATCTATAAAACTAATGCATGTCGGGGGACGGGCGGTGGGGTTATTTAAAGGATGGGAAGGGGTTGGCAATGTGTCATGCGATCACCCCGTTGGCTAGCGACCTGACGGACTATGCTCATGGGCAAAATTTAATGAAATTTGTGATTTGTCAAATTTGATAATCACGTTTGATCTCAAACACCTATGTAGATATCTTATAAAACTCCCAACTTTATGCAAATAACAATAATTATTTATGTAATAAAACATATTAAGACCGACCGGTTTCGCAAAAACCCCAACCCCAACCCCAACCCCAACCCCAACCCCCAACCTCAACCCCCAACCCCAACCCCAACCCCAACCCCCAACCCCCAACCCCCAACCCCAACCCCAACCCCCAACCCCAACCCCCAACCTCATAACCCCAACCCCAACCTCAAACTCCCAAACCCCAACCCCAACCCCAACCCCAACCCCCTACTTTCAATTTTAAATAAGTTTTTTGTTTTTTTTATTCTCATTGATATGAAATGTACTGTTATATAATAATATTGAGATAAAATAAGGAATTTTCACTTGTTGCTAATCAAAGCTAAAATAAATATTTTGATATTATGGAACATAGAGTGACTCTAATTATTTATCAAATATTTTTTGGTTTTTTAAAAATTGATATTATTGCAATATTTGTATATTTATAAAAAACTATTTCTATCTTATTTTATCATGAATCAAAAAAATTAATTAATTAAAAACATTTTGATATCACTAATCATACATTTTTCGAAAGTACTTTTTACTATCCATTGGTAATTGAATATTGTTTTGTCAGTCATTCTCCCACAAATACTACATTTTAAGTATTTTTAAAATTGGCTTTTATCGTGCAATACGCTTTTGCAGCTAAATACCTGTTTTAAAACCTCCACAAATATCCTTAATTTTCAACACGAGTCGCGACACTTGCTAAGAAATCTTACACTTCTTCATGAATAGGTATTTGAAGTGTATTTCTAATCTATTCCAATGAGTATGAGCCCTATTCAAAAGGCAGGTTGATTTTCGATCGATCTTTTTCATTCAGAACATAGAAGATTGTAGGAGCATCTGTTTAAATCTAAAGCAATTGCCAACTACATTTTCTGACTAGCTAACGATCGTACTTTGATAGCCCGACCAAAAAGTGCACGTCTAATTCTGCTTTAAGTTTTTTCTTGATATATTCGTATCCATCTTTTTTATCATAAAAATAATTATCAGGCAGTGCTTCGACGAATAACTCGAACTTAAGATTATTGTTTTATGCACTTTTCAGGGGTCGAATAGATATTTAGAACGTCTAAGGTTGAATATGTTTGACCTGATTTTACACAATAGTTTTTATTGATTTCAAAACCTCCGTAGGCTTATCCAACTTCTCCGTAGACTTATCCAACATCTCCGGAGGATTATATATAATTAAAAGTATCTAATGTTCTTCATGTTCTTCATGTTCTTCATGTTCTTCATGTTCTTCATGTTCTTCATGTTCTTCATGTTCTTCATGTTCTTCATGTTCTTCATGTTCTTCATGTTCTTCATGTTCTTCATGTTCTTCATGTTCTTCATGTTCTTCATGTTCTTTATGTTCTTCATGTTCTTCATGTGTTCTTCGTGTTCTTCGTGTTCTTCGTGTTCTTCTGTCATGTTCTTCATGTTCTTCATGTTGCTTCATGTTCTTCATGTTCTTCATGTTCTTCATGTTCTTCATGTTCTTCATGTTCTTCATGTTCTTCATGTTCTTCATGTTCTTCACTGTTCTTCATGTTCTTCATGTTCTTCATGTTCGTCATGTTCTTCATGTTCTTCATGTTCTTCATGTTCTTCATGTTCTTCATGTTCTTCATGTTCTTCATGTTCTTCATGTTCTTCATGTTCTTCATGTTCTTCATGTTCTTCATGTTCTTCATGTTCTTCATGTTCTTCATGTTCTTCATGTTCTTCATGTTCTTCATGTTCTTCATGTTCTTTATGTTCTTCATGTTCTTCATGTTCTTCATCCATGAGCTGTTAGCCAATCTCTTCCTTAATAATTTTGGTTAGTTCTAGTATAGAAGAAAAATTAATTTGTTTCCGATTGGTTTGACAAATTGATTATTACACCTCCTCTTTTATTATTACTGAGGCTTGATATATTTTTTTCAGTTGACAGGCTTTCATAAACTATTTTAAAACTTGATCTTGTTCTTATTATACTTTCGAGAGTATTTGTTCACGATTTGGCTTCAAATGTTCGATCACTTTCTGATCACTTGCTATGGTCTGTTAATTCACATAGTTATAATACTTTGCATAATAATGCATTGGTCTTTTTGACATAAAGTAATTATAGAGTTTCTTCAACTGTGGAAAGTGGTATAAGAGTCTTTCATCAATATGACACAAAATCTAAACATGCAACTTTTCAGCAGCATCCCACCAGCTATTATGTTTTTTTGGTTTGTTTACTAAATCTATCACCAGTTCCTCGATGTATGGATCGATAAGGTTGAAGATGCAGATCCCACGATTTTTGACCATCTCAATCATAGTATTAATTGCATTTGATGGATTTCCTTTATCCTGTGTCTACATTTTTTTGAGCTATTTTTTCAGTATTTTCAGCTTTTTCAGCTATTTAAGTGTTTTTGAAAATATTTATTGAGGGCTTGGAATTGGCTACATCGTTGTATTTACGGAAGATGAATGATAATTTTTTTTTTCCAAGAGATTGTTTGATATTTAAATAGTATTTATTTATTATTGAAACAAAATGTTGTATTTTTTTAAGTAATATTAAAAAAAACTAATGGACAGGAAAGAATTATGATTTTGTAAAAATAATATTGATTTTGATTTTCTGATAACTTTTTCACGACAACAACCTAATATATATTTTCTCGAGTAAATTGTTTAATTTATTATTCTGTTTAATCATTAATCAGAATAAACATCGAAATATTCAGAATCATTTTCTTGGGGTTGTTTCGACATAATGAATCGGAAAAATCCAGAACAATGGGTTCCATTTCGAACTCAGTCTCACCTTCTTCCTTATTTCTAAGTCAGCACCTTATAACAATTCTAAGAAGTCATTCTCGTACACAACATGACCGAAATCAATAGTTGTTAGAACCTTTATCAAAGGCTTAACTTTTTCAAACAAAGCATTTCTCGATTTGTTTAGAGTTAGTAAAAAGATTATCCTTTTATCTCCAGCCTCGTCTTTATTCCGTGTATTTAGAATCTATTTGGCCAATCTTAAAGCCTTTGGAATATCAGGCATCAACATAACTGAGAAACTGAAGAAAACAATATCGTATAATGTAGTCGAAAGGCTTTTGATATCATAGAAGTTTAGTTCGTGTATACTGAATTGTTTATTATTTAAGAAGTGCTGTTTGCATGACTAGACGTAAGCTTGGTTAATATCAACTGCGGTGACAGTGATGGAGGAGGGAATGGAGGGGGCGATAACTTTGAGGGGTTTGCCAGTACCGACACCAATGTCAAGGAAGTTTTTATCGGTAGGTCTGAAGACAAGCTATTTGAGCATGAGGACATGAGAAGTCACAGTGAGGAAATTGCTGATAAATAGGTCGTAGAGAGATGCTGTTAGTTTACGGAGTGTTGAAGACATTGATGATTCGCAACAATTTTAAATGATATGATAATATTGCTTTATAATTTAAATATATTTAATATATCTTTATCACTATATCATATCGCATACTAATAATAAAAGGAATAGCAATTGATAGAAATGTAGGGTTTTCATTACCCTTTCCCTTGCTTATTCAATAATAAGAGTAGTCATATCTCTGAAACTATAGAATGACACTAGTGAATTGCCAAGCAAATGAAATGAAATTTGAGCATCTAATAAAAAAACCACGAGCAAAGGCTTAAGGTTAAAAAGCTATTTATATCTAAATATTAACTTATTTTTATCTTTTTGTTGACCCCGCTTTTTCAATTTGCCCGTATTTTTATCATTTCCTTTTTTATAATTTATTTAATTTGTTACGAGAAATTAAAAGTGAAAATAAAATCCATAATAAAATAATAAAATAGCAAGTATCAATATTGATTAAAGAAAATCTATAATAAAACAACAATAGCTACATTAAAAAAAATGAGGTCCTTTCTTCTTTCCCGTGAAAAGAAATCTGGAAAATAGACTCTTCAAAACCGGAGTGATTTGCTCACTGCCCAGACAACTAAAATCAGCCACGAGAGGGCGAGACTCCTCAAAGACAGGGAGATGCTACTCAATAATAGGAGTGGCGATCACAAGGCCAACCATCAATCCACTTCGTTCCTCCGCAGTAAACCTCCACAAGTCATGAGTCATGCACAATCCCCTCAGTCACGGCCAGGAGCTCTTCCGATCACGGAAGAAGAAGGCCCTTCAACTCGCGCCAGGGCCGTAACAAAGCTTCGAGCCCTCAAAGACATAGTTTAACGGATTTCAGCAGACGAAGGAATCGAAAATCAGAACATACGTGAAGGACTACAAAAGCTACAATAGGTCCAGCAGAGTGTTCTCGAGAGACTGATAAACACAAGGAACAGCGGACTCTCTAACAATAGTCACAGTTCATCGGGAGTCAATCTGCATCCCAATCTCGAACAAGCGCAGCATCACCACTACTCTAGAGTAAATCAGAACAATTTTCAAAAAACAACCAGCAAATCTCCTGAATCTATAGAGGCAATCAACTTGTTTAAACAAGAAAACGGAATTGCAGAAGGTCTCAGGAAATTGAAGGACTATCATCAGGAACTCATCAACGAACTCAATGCTTCCGACGAATCTTAACTTACGAAATCGCAGGGAGAGTCTGGCAAACGATAAGGAAAAATTGGTTATATCAAAGAAAAATTCGGAGCAGACGAGGTTTTATAAAAATTATAAGTTCGTATTATCTCATAAATTATGAGTCTCAGAACAGATAAATCTCGGCTTCTTGAAGTTTTGAATTAATAATCGAAGACCGTCACGGAACTGGTAGAGCACACTCGACGTCTAGAGTTAGTGTTGGCCAAATATTAGCAACAGCAAAAACTGCAGCAACACCCATATGAGCGACCCACAGACGCCCACCAAGATGTGCTCTCAGACATCAATTCAGTTTCGTAACGTTAGAGCTCCGACAATCGGCTAATCCGGCGACAACATTCCCAAAATAATATTAATTTCGCCAACTCTGGCTATTAAAATCAGTTTGACCGATTTGTGTAACAAATTGAATAATTAAGATAGTAAAATCATGTACTAAAATCACATCTTTCCAAGGCGAACGACGAAATAATAAAGCTTTAACAAATCCTGCAGGCAAGCCAGAAGCAGAACGCACAACCAGCTGCGGAAAGACGTAAACACGTTCGAATAGTAGAGGAGCTCCATACACATATGGCGAATTTGGAAAAACAATTAAAAATTGAGAAGTAGGCTAAGATGCAAACCGAACAGACTTATGAGGATAGCATCCATGAGATCAGGTTACAGATGTCACGCCTCAAAGCCGATAATGATAGGCTTAGACAGGAAACTATCTAGCTTCTTAAGTTCAGACCCAAGCGTATTGTGACCCAAACACAATAATAATAGGCAGTGGGTTCCCGAGGTTTGAGTCGTTATGAATCGAACCAGAACTTTCATGTAACGCGGAAAAACTGAGAAATCATAAGTGATAAGTTATACTTTATTATGCAATGTATTTTCCTAACAACTCTTAATATAGTTGCTATCCAAATATAATTTTCCACTCTTGAATTTATTTAAACAGTCCCACTCGAGGATGTTCCGTTTTCTAACTGTGTTTGCAGGAATTATAAAGAAAATAGCGTAATACAATCATTGATACTGAATTATTTCCAATTTAATTTGTGATTTATTTAATATTGATATTTTTTAATTTTTATAGTGGATTGCAAGATAATTTTTTGATAAAACAGATGGTTAAAAATGATATGGTCATTTTTTCTATTCACATAAGAAGCCAGTCCTTGGTTGGTTAAAAAATATAGTTTATGGAACAGTTCAACTGTTTGGATATTCTTTGGATGTTTCAAAAAACATTCACAATTTGATTACAGTGTATATTTGATTTTAAAGATATATCATCCAGTAATTTTTAAATCTATCTCTTATTTCAATTTTTTCGATTATACTACTAATACCTATCTATTTTGTGTATGCTCGTATAATCCAAAATCTAATATTTTTGACAAAAAATTATAAAAACATAGATTCTTTGAAGCAGAGGAATCCACCAACTATATATGTATATGCGTATATGTATATACATTTTAAATATACATTAATTAAAATAGATCTATCTATGCATTAAATATTATTACATCATATAATTTGCCTAAAACTGTTTGTCTGACGCAATTATAAAATATAATTTTTCCCGATCAAACTTCAAACAAATTCGTTTAGTATTCTATATATTAATTATAAAGGACTGTCTCTTCAAATCATTCATTTTTATATTAATTTTATATAATTATTAAGACAAATATATAAATAATAAAAGGCTCTCCTATTTTTCAAACTTATAGAACATATTTCTGATAAATAAATATTTCGATCGATCCAGGCTCCACATACTAAAAACCACTAGCAATCAATTTTAAAAATGGGTTTACTCAAAGATTTTGGACAACTACTTACTTATGAACAGTCGAAACCACACCAATAGCAGCTTAAAAAATTAGCAGTCTCTCACTTCCTCTATGTACTCAAGCATAATCCGAAAGATGAAGAGAACGATGATTTCGAGATTGCTTGGGGGGATGAAGTTGAGGGGCACCGATTATGCCTCAATCCTGCGACCCATGATTTTCGACTTCACATCAGTCCACTTCCGAAAGGAGAATAATTTCCGATAATGCTTGAATTTGGGAGATGGATGTTCGAAACAACTCCCTCCCAACCCTATTTAACTAAAGAAAACTTTAAGGATGTGGTAACAACGCTGGTGAAACGAGAACAATCATTAGCCATAATTTAAAATGGAGTGGTCTATATTACTATTCCTAATGTTCCATTTCTCGGACTCAAGACTGCCAACCCTAATAAATTTGTCAACGAATACACTAATAGTTTATTTATCGATGATTCGCATATCAGCGATCACCCCCGCTTCCGAAGCCTCACAAAGAACATTCGAGCACGCAGGGGTTCCAAGGTTGAGATCACGGTTCCAATATTTCAAGACAAATATACAGATCTTACTACAATAACAGAAGAGGAACCATTCCCTGGGTTTATCTACATGGATGCGATGGCCTTTGGCATGGGAATGGCCTGTCTCCAAACCACCTTCTCGGCGAAGAGCCTCAGTAGTGCCAGAAGACTCTACGATCAACTTCACATTATGAGCCCTCTGCTGCTTGCCCTCACTGCAGGCACTCCGATTTTCAAGGGTAAGTTAGCTGCCACTGACACCCGTTGGGATGTGTTGTCGATGAGCGTTGATGACCGCACTCCTGAAGAGCGAGACCCCCACCACAAGGATTACATCACCAAATCTAGATACAGTAGTGTTAACTATTTCATCTCCGAACTTCCTGAGAATCTGCCACTGTATAACGACATCCCTGTGAAGTTCAATCAAGATATCATTGATTTCCTGGAAAGCCAAAAGGATGTGATAATAGATAAAAAACTCATCAACCATCTAGCTTTGCTCACCAACAGGGATTTCATGGTTGTGCATTAGAAGTTTCTTGAGATGCAGGAAAACTAGAACTACTTATTCGAGATGATTAACTCCACCAACTGGAATTCTATGAGACTCAAAATCCCCATTGATAACATTGGCTGGAGGGTTGAGTTTAGGACAATGGAAGTGCAGCTAACTGCCCAAGAAAACGCTGCTTTCAGTTTATTGATCTTCAGCCTAGTTCGAGCTTTAACCAGCCTGCCTCAACTAAATTTCTATATTCCATTAAGCTTGGTCGAGGATAATTTCAAAAGATCGAGCAAAAACAATGCACTCCTGACAGAGAAATTCCACTTTAGGATCAACATCAAATAGGCAGGAGAACCCGTCACTAAGCTGCTGTAAATGAAATAGATACTCTTCGGATCAGCAGAGCATGGGTTCGAAGGGTTGCTGCCAATCTTAAAAGTCTTAATTCAAATAAACAAGAATGACAAGCATGCAATGGACAACGAAGAGACTATAAATATGATGAAGGTCTACGATGATATCTATCATTTTTTGTGGGAAAAGGTGAATGGAGAAAGGAAGACGCTGGCCCAATGGATGAGAAATTTTGTTTATACACATCCGAATTATAAGAAAAACTCGGTTCTGTCACACACCATCATGAATGATATGCTGGTCAAGCTAATTGCTATCAATAAAGGCGAAATTCATGACCATAGCTTCAGACCAATCTTCAGATGATACTTCGAATTCATTAAAAATTCATAATTTCTTTCAATTTATTATTATTGCTAAAAAGTTATATTAATTTTTTAATGTATTCATGATTGATTTTTTAAGTTTATTTATATTTTTACTTAAAGATATATTAATTTTATTGTATTTTTCTATTCAGTTACCTTTCTAAATATTGATATCATTATATAGTGCTGAGGGAAGAAAATCATATCTATCGAATAGCAACATCAACACTATTTCTAGAAAGATAATCAGGTAATTTCCCAAACATTGGCTTCAGACGATATGTTCCCGGCCCTGGGGTCAACTCACTTACTGGTTTCTTCCGGTCTGACTTCGAAAAGTAGAAGCTCTTCGATTTGTAATTGTCTTTTTCTCGCAGATAAGCTGCTGGGCCAGGGATTGCGTTTTTTGGACTCAATGTCCTTTTCTCTTTCCCGAACGTCACGGCAGGAACTTTAGAGTACGTAAATTCGTTATTTGGGCTATATTTCTGAGGACCAGGTCCTTCATCAGGTTGATCGGTCCAGTGTGCATTTGGAATGGATATTCCTTTGTTATAGAAATGTTCTGATGCTGTTCGATATGCTCCTGGACCTGGAGTGTTGATGGAAGGGTCTCGAAACTTTTTTTATTTTGCAAATCTAATTTTTGTGTTAGATATTATTTTTGAAAAATATAAAACATAATTTTGTATTACGAAGCAGGAGTTCCAAACATCTCTCTATATTTATCGACAGTTGGTATCTCGTATTTTGCTGGTCCTGGGCTTGAGTCTATCCTAAAGGTCAGCGAACGAGGGGAATTTCCGATTGTAGCTTCAGGAGACCTTTTTAATCGAATATCTTTTTAGATTGCGTAAGTCTATAATTGGAAAAAATCCATCATATATTATATTTTTTTATTAATATTTAGAGTTATTACAGCTGGACCTGGCTATTTTTCATGGCGTGAGACTGGGGATTTACTGCTTTTTCCAAAGATACCGAACTATTTTTTACTTGTTGTCATGGATTCATAAGCTCCGGGTCCAGGAATCTGAGTTTTCATCCTGAGAATCTTAGTTGATTCTAAAAACTTCGCTTCAGAACCAAATGGACACTGAAATGAACTCTCTGTCTTGATTTGATTGTTATACTGTCCTGGTCCAGGAGTCCTTTCGATTGGCTGTGTTTTGTTGGCTTTTCCAAATATTACCATCGGGCCAGTCCTAGCCACAGCATTTATCTCACTATTATAATTACCTGGCCCTGGACTGTTTTATTTCCGTTCTTTGGATTTACTTGCCGTTGCGAATGCATGCTTTGGTCTGTTCCCAAATCTCACAGAACATAAGTTTTATATGTCATACGCTCCGGGTCCCGGACCTTGAGGCTTCGATTATCTAGGTCTTCCAAGAAGAAGTGGTTTTGGTGAATTTTTAGCCTGTGTTGTATTATTATTATGAATTCATTGTAGGGTTCATAAGGTTGATATTATTGATTTTACGAAACTGTCGCTTGCTAAATATGCGGCAGGGCCAGGAGTGAGAGTTTCAGTTTGTATCCTAAGTTGTCGTGAAGCTGTTCCGATGACTGTTGTCGCTGGAGTTCTAACATTGGATGATCGCTTCCACATTTCGAGGTCGAAGTTTCTTGGGGATGTGGGAATGGATATCGGTGATGTGTCAATTGTTGTATTAACTGAATAACTTTTTTAAAAAAATAGAATGGTACATATGATAGTTTATTTTTGACTTGGTGGTTACATCTCTTTTGCCTAGTAAATGAATACGCCATTTGTTTATGATTTAGTTATTCTTGTATGTGTTTTCTTTTTTTATGGGATGATAAAGAGATCTTTGGTAAATATATTTTCTAAATTCTATCTGTTTTGCGTTATATTTGTGTGTTTGTCCAATGATAATATATAAAATTATAACTTAACTACTTAGAAAAAACGGGTTAACTTTTGGGAAGTTTTAAAAATAGCTATATACAGTTATTTTTACGGATATCTGTATTAACCAGTCTTGATTGTTCGGGTATTGGATATTTATCAATAATTTATAAAGAAAACCTGATCTCTGTTTAAATGTAAGTTACAGAGAAGAGATATTTAAAAAATGTTTGGTTAGAATTAATAAGATTCTTATTTTATTTTTAAAACTTTATAATTCTATTGTTAACGTTTTATATTTATATTATTAATCAAAAATTGTTTTAGATATTTAACTATTATATTATCACTTTATAAACCAATCATTAGTTTATTCAGGGAAAGTATTGCCAAAGAGATATATACACATATTTATCTAAAATGGGAGGACAATAAAGCAAAGGGAAAAAGGTTACCAAATTCCAAATAGAAGTGGTTACAATTAAGGTGCGGGAATACATTAATTTAAACAAAGACCGAAAGACCAATGAGGTTATCAAGGACGAGAAACAATTGGTTAACCTAATAAAAAATCCAGTCAGAAACAAGTTAGAGGAGTATTTTACGATGGAGAAGATTGTCAGTACCCTCAAAACTCTCAAATGTAAGACCGATAAAAACCATAAATAAATAACATTTTTATATTTCTCCGTTATTTTAACCATATGTAGCATATACTATTTTGATGTCATATTGCGAGATCATAAGGAGTAAATCAGTACTGATCTCGGAATCTATTGGTTCTACTTCAGGAATCCAAGACATTCTGTTCGCGATTGAAGGAATCATCTATTCGAGAAACAAAATCGGAATCAACTC
>JAHDVE020000351.1:0-47816 GCA_022606495.2 Halesus radiatus | reverse complement strand
TTTTGGTATATTTATAATATTATTTAAATCGACATTATGAAATTGGAGTCTAGTATCTCTATAACAAAACTGTCATGCTGTTTTCACATTTAAAAAAAAAATCCAACTTGTGTACATTGATTACAACATGCATGCACCTGTATTGTTTTAATTTTGCGCTACATTGGTATGATGATTGTTATTTATTGTTGTATTATATAATATTGTTGAACTAATCTCCTGCTGACAGGTTAGTTGCAGTGGTTTAGCGGGTACAAGTTCTCATTGTATGTAATTAATATTATAGAAAAAAATATTTTTAAAAACGGCAAAACTTGAACTCTAAAATATAAGCGAGTTTTTCCAAACTTCAATCAAATGTTTGAGAAATTGGACTCCCGCAATCCCTAAATTACTTTCACTTCCTTTAGCATAATATGTAATAAATTAAATATCATTAAAAAAGCACGCATTGGATCCAACTTCGTGCCAAATAAACTTCAGTCTTTATAAATTTAATCTCTATTATTAAGTTTCTTCCATTACCCTATGGAAGAAACTTGCGAAATGTACTCTGTTATTTTGTGGCTTTCGCCCATTAAGGGCGACAAAATCAATTGAACGTTTGCCTGGGTGGGTTGATGATTTGTAAGTTCTTTATAACGTCGATGGTATACACATTTAAAAAAAAAATTGTTGTAATACATTTTTTTTTCATTTAGTTAATAAATTTTTTCAAAGCCAATAAGACAATTTGTAGTGTTCTTCTTAGTCCCCCTCAATAGGGGTTCCTGTTCTGGGCCAGACTAGGTTTTATTTAAGAACTGACTGTTTTTAAGCTTCTACGAAGTTCTTTTCAAGATGTTGGATAATGGATAACTCCTCTTCTTTGATTTATTTGAGGCAGGTTTTGAATTGATTTTTGAAATCATTTGATTTTTCTGTTTTTTATTTTATTTTTTTATAGCCGATGAAAGTATAACTTAGTGGAGAGATATTTATAATTTCTTTGTCCAAAAAGCAGTTTTAAATTTAACAATATTCATAATGTCATTCTGGTTTGGTCTTGTGTTGTGAAAATTAAGTTTCTTCTGTTTTTTTTGAATATTTGAAATGTTTGCCTAAAACATTTTTTTATTTTTTTTTATTTAATTTTACAAGAGAAAAAATACAATTCAAAAAGTCCCGATAAACTACTTTTTGTAGTTTGTCTAACGGGAGCCTGTTATTTAAAACATAAAAATTACAGACAAGGTTACAAAATATGTAAAATAAAAACATTAAAAAAAAAAACAATATATAAAATAAAAACATAAAAACCATATATAACAAGCTTAAAACATAAATATTTATCAAGAATATTACTCTAAAATATTTCCGAAAAATATATTTAAAAAAATGAATAAAATAAAAACATAAAAGAAAGCAATAAATCATAAATAAAATAATATTTCCTTATTTCTAATACAAACGGTTTCTTTCAGCTAGCCAAGTTTTCAATGTGTTTATTAATGGTTTAGTTTTAATAGTTTTTTTTTTTAATTTCAGCGGGTAACATATTTATACAACTAGGAATCATGTGTTCTAAAGTTCTTTGTCCATATTTGTTTTTCTGCTTAGGAACCATTAATCTTTCATTAAAATTGAGACTAGTATTGTAATTGCGCTCTAGTCTATTTGTATTAAATATAGGGTTATTAATGTGCTGACATATAATTTTCCACCACAGAATTGATCTAACTGAAAGAATTTTGAGACTGATAAAAGTATGGAATATTATGCCACTGTTGGTATAAACTTTTATGAGCTAATAATTTAACCAGTGAATTTTGTACTGATTGAACATGATTGATGTTTGTTTTATAGGAAAGTCCCCAGGCTGTAATTCCATACCTTATAACAGATTCCGCTAATGATAAATAAATTATTCAAAGTGTACAGATTGGAACAAAGAATTTTAATTTAAATAATCTACTAACAATTGATCTTAATCGTACACAAACTTTATTTATTTGTAAATCCCACTTGAAAAAACAATCAATAATGACACCTAAATAAACATATGATTTCACAATTTCAACATTTTCATATGTAAACGATGCAAGAATGCCATCGTGGAAACAATCTGAAGTATGTGTTTTTATTTCAGGTGTAATATATACCTTTGCAATTGGGGATCTTATGTGCATCAAGTTTGTTTTTTTTTTTCTATTTGCATTTATAATTAATCCAGAGTCATGAGACCATTTTAAAAGTTCAATGCAGTCTTTTTGTAAAAGGTCCATACATGTTTGCAAATCACTGCTAGAAATTACCAAAACAGTATCATCCGCATACACAAAGTGCTTTACATGTCTAAAAATGTATTTAATGAATGATACATAAATAATATACAAAATTGGACCTAATATGGAACCTTGAGGAACTCCTGCCATAAACTTCCTTTTTTTTACTTAAAGTGTTCAATAGTTTCAGTTTCATGCATCGGTTGCTTAAGTAATTTTCAAGGAGTTTTAGAAGTTTTCCTCTAATTCCTATAATTTTTAGTATTTTAAGTAATTTACAATGGTCAATAGTATTAAAAGCCTTGGAATAATCTATAAATAAGACTGTGTATGTTTTTTACAATTCAACTCATTATTTATTAGGCTGGCAAACTTTTGAAATAGCAATTCAGTGCTCTTTGTTTTTGAAAACCGTATTGATTTTTTTTTATTTTTTTTTTTTTATTGTATAATATTAATTATATACAGTGGGAACTTATACCCGCTAAGCCACTGCAAGTAGCTTGTCAGCAGGAGTTTATTTCAACAATATAATATAATACAACAATAAATTACAATCATCATACAAATGTAGGGCAAAAATGATTATATTTAGGCGCATGCATCTTGTCCTGTACATAAGTTGAGAAAAAAAAATTACAGAGAAAAAATAATGGTAAAAGCATTACAGATTTGTTATTGAGATACTAGAGTCCAATCTTATAACACCGATTTAAATAATATTATAAAAATGTCAATATCATAAAAAATATCAAAATTATAAAAGTACCAATATTATAAAAGTATCAATATTATAAAAATATCAATATTATAAAAACATCAATACTTTTAAAAATATCAACATTATAAAAACATTCATATTACAAAAATATAACTATTACGTAAATATCAGAAATATCAAAGCATCTGTAAGTATTAAATAGATTAAGAAATAAAAATTTAAAAGATATATACATAAAACAGCAGTACAGGTTGGTTACAATGAGGATAGACTTAAATATAATAGTAACACCGTAACAGTAAGTACACCAGATATCTAGGAGCTATACAACCATGGAGACCGTCATATTTGTTACCATCAATACACAAGGTTACTTTCCAAAAGCCAACACTTTAACATCAGTGAGAATTTCATCATAGGACAATTGTTTTTAAATGCGTACGGCAATTTGTTAAATATAAATGGTACAATGTATTCAAGGGTTCGTTGACCATATTTATTTTGAAATATTGGCACTATCATTCCTATATTTTGTGTGAAACGTGTATTGTGTACATGATCCACCACTGCCTTATACGGACTTTCAGATATATGTTGCAGTAGAATTTTATGCCACAAAATACCACGAACAGGTAATACATTAATTGATTTGTACATAATATCAATGTCTCGCCTTTGGTTAAAAACTGTTTTACTTACTAACAATTTTACCATGGCGTTTTGAATCAGCTGTAAATGTTTTATGTTGGTCTTACAGGAGTGTCCCCAAGAAGTTATACCATACCTTATAGTCGATTCTGCTAGAGACAAATAAATTAGTTTCATAGTTTTTATAGGCACGTATAATTTTATCTTGTGGAGTCTTCCTACAATGGCTCGAAGTCGCTTACAGAGGTTGGAAATTTGTACGTCCCATTTCATATTACAATCCACCGTAACACCTAGATACACGTACTGGTTGACTAATTCGATACTTGTACACGCGCAGGGCTGTTTGGTATTATTGTGAATGCAATTAAATGAATGGGATATGATTACAGGTGCCTCTCTGTACCTTGCATGCGGGGATCTTATATGCATCAATTTCGTTTTTTAGCATTGATTATTAGACCAGAGTCATGTGACCATTTTAATAAAGAAATAAAGTCTACCTGTAACAATTTTATTGCAGTATCCAAATTTTCATGGGATATTATAAGTGCTGTATCATCAGCATATACATAATGTTTAACAAACGAGAATATTTTGTTCATAAGTGATACAAAGATAATATAGAGCGTTGGACCTAAAATTGACCCTTGTGGAACTCCTGTTTTGACATTTCTTCTTTTACTAAATTTGTCTGATATTTTTACCTGGATTTGGCGGTTGGTTAGGAAGTTTTTGAATAGTTTGAGAAAGTTTCCTCTTACCCCTATTGCCTCCAAAATATTTAACAATTTCATCGGGTCTATAGTATCAAATGCCTTTGAATTGTCTATAAACAGTACCAAAACATGTCTTTTATTATTCAGTTCATTATTTATATAGTTAGAGAAATCCTGAAGTAACATTTCAGTGCTTTTTTTTTTTTGAAAACCAAATTGATTAGGATCTATTAAAGAAAAGCACTCCAAGTATTTGGTTAGTTTTAAAGATATGTATTTTTCAAGAATCTTTTCTAGAGCGGGTAATATACTAATCGGTCTATAGTTTTCTATATCAGTATGTTTCCCATTTTTGTAAATAGGTCTGATAATACTACATTTGAGTTCATCTGGTATCACAGCTTGTGTTAAAATTGTGTTGATCAGATGGGTTAATATAGGACCCAAAATATCTATGTGTCTTTTTATGTCAAACATTCGGATATTATCTATGCCAGGGGACTTTGAATTTTTGAGAAGTTTGACTATACTCAGTATGTCTGCGAGTGATGCTCGTGGTATATACAAACTTTGCGGTGACTCTATCGGGACAATATTTGACGCCTTAAAATCACATTTATGAACCATTGAGGCTATGTTATCTGAAAAATAATTAACAAATTGGTTTGTAACATTTTCCGCAGATTGATTTTTTAACATAAACCTACTAATTACATCGTCACAGTTACTCTTTGTCCTACGTCCTAGAATTTTATTTATTTCATCCCATGTTTTTTTGATATCTGAAAAATTATTCTTAAATTTATCATTGAAAAAGGTTGTTTTACTTTTTATTATTAATTTAGTAACAAAATTACGAAAAGATTTGTATTGTTTTTCATAAATTGCATTTGTTGGGGAGCTTTTCCACCGCTTAAATAAAGAATCTCGTTTTTTAATGTGTGATAGAATATCTTCTGTCATCCATTCTTTTATAATCCAAGGTCTTGCATTGGGTTTTACATCTATAAATATTTTACTATTTTCATATACTTCGTTAAACTTGCTTTTTATTTGACTATATAAATTATTGCAATCATTTGTCTGAAGCAAAGCATTCCAGTTATAATTTCTAATTGAAAAATCTATTCGTTTTTGAGATAAAATTGAGACTTTCCGCCCTTTATTTATAGGCCGTTTATTAGTTTTATAGTACGGAATGTTCACAGCTGTTGCAAAGTGGTCTGCAATGATGAAGTCACAAACACATGCGTAGAGTATGTCAGTTTCTTTGTGTTTGCTATTATATCTAACAAAAATATGATCCAAACATGTTCGTGTCATTTTACTATTTGCTATAGCTTCCCTTGTAACGTCGTTTATACATTTTGTAAAATAGTTATTTGAAAGAGCATTTTCATAGTGAATAATCACAGGATCTATATAATTTAACAAATCAATATTTATGTCACCAAATATTAGCATATTTTCATTAGGGTTTGAACATTTTGTTAATATTGATGAAAGTTCATTGATAAATGATTGTTTACTAAGATTTGGTGGTCTATATATTGCTAGTACATTGAGTATAGAATTATTTGGTAATGTTATTATACAGGAAATATTCTCGAACAACTTTGTTTCAAGTAAATTTTGGGTGAAAGGTAAAGTATCCCGAATATACAAGGTTATACCCCCTCCAGATTTGGATGTGCGACAGTAACTAATGCTACTGTAACCAGGAATTTCGAAAAGACAAGTATGTTCCCTTTTATTGAAGTTTCACATAGCATTAGGATATCTATATTATTCCAACAATTTTGGAGGTTAGCATGTAAAACATCCCAGTATTTAGATATGGATCGAATGTTTAGTTGAACGCAAGTAAAATTACCTATATTATGGCCAATTTTATGTTCTTCCGTCCACTGTTTCAAGTCATTAGTCCTCGTGTAGATAACATCACCGTCGTCATCAATGTATTTATACGCCATAATCGATGGTGGCAAAGTCCTTGGAAAGAGCAGCCTTATAAGCTGGGCAGGTGTCCTTGTCTCCAGTCGAATGTCCAGCGGGCTTGCCAAACCTGGTACAGGTGGCACATACTGGCTTGGCGGCAGCTTTTGGGCAATCTGTCCTGGCATGACCTTCACCTGCACAATGTCCACATCTTTGCTGGTCCTTGCAGAACTTGAAGGAATGTCCGATCATTTGGCACTTGGAACACACTGTGAGCCCAATAAAGTCACGAACGCGGCACACATTCCAGTCAACAAAGACCTTTCCTTGCTTCACCAGCACGTGACGTAGATGGGCAGGCACCTCGTAGACCCGGTGGCATGTCGATCCTGTCCGAGCACCAGCTAGATGACTTAGCTTGCACGTTTTCACTGTGGGTTCTAAGTCTGCGTTTTCCTGGATTCCCGTTAAGGCACTCCTGAGAAAAACACTCATCTGTAAGGTCCCGAGGAACATTAAAAAAGATCACTCGTGGATGTCGTTTAGTGGGTAGTCGGGCACTTAGAGTAGCCGAGTTTGCTAGACATGGGGTTTTGAGTATTTTTTCCCGGTCTTCCCGAGTAGCGGTTTGGATAACTATGCCTTTGTTACGGATGTTCCTTATACCCGTAACGCGGATTCCATGCTCAGATGGTCGTAAGACGTCCTTCAAGAGCTGCTTCGTTTCGTCGCTATCCTTAGCCGAAGCCAGTTTCGGAAAGATGCTTATAGCAGGCTTAGGGGTCCCAACACTAAGTCCTGTACGGGTGATTGGAGGTCTTGGCGTATTCTGAGGACCATTTTTGACCATGTCGGCAAACGATAGGCTTGCCTCCGTGGCATCAGCCACTCGACGCATCACTGGTCCCAGATCAGACTCTAGCTGCTGAATTTTGTCCAACAACTGCTTAATATGATTGTCTGCCATCGTTTTTTGGGCCTGCAAGACCTTGATGTTTGCAAGGGCTGAGTTTAGATCTCCTCTGAGTTCTTCCTTTTCAAGAAACAGCTGGGCCACTGATCCTAGAACACTCGTTACATTTCGGGACACCTTGAGCTGTTGTTCTTTTGAGACCTTTGACGGTTTTTCCGCCAATGTATCCTGTAAGGCCTTCAGGAAAAATTGTGTCCCAGAGAGTATTTTTTGTCCTGATGGATTACCGCGATTAGGGTCAATATCCATCTCTGTCTCCTGGGCATCAGAATCTGATTGGTATCAATAATGAAAAAATCTTACAATTATTTAACTAATTTTAACTAAATCTATTTTTCAAGAATTTTTTCTAGTGATGGTAAAATACTAATTGGTCTGTAGTTACCCAATACAGTGTGATCACCTCCTTTATATATAGGTCTGATAATACTACATTTTAATTCGTCAGGAATTTTTGCTTGAAATAAGATTCTATTTACAAAATGGGTTATAATGGGATCTAAGGTTAAAATATATTTTTTAATATCACTCATCCTGATATTATCAATTCCTCGAGAAGAGCTTTTCATTTGCCTAACAATGTTTTCTATATCAGCCACTGCAGCTCTTGGTAGGTACATGCTTTGAGGCATATCCTCCGGTTCAAGCCCAGCTGTCTTGTAGTTGCACGTATGTAATATATTGTAAACACTTTCAGAAAAATAATCAACAAAATCATCAGTTACATTTTCTTTTGTTCGATCTTTCATCAGATATTTGGAGACAACTTCGTCACAGTCGTTTTTACATTTCATTCCTATTCCTATTTTATTCCACTCCTCCCGTGTTTTTTTTTAATCATGAAAATAGTTTTTAAATTTATCATTATAGTACGTAGTTTTTAATTTAACTAACAATTTATTTAAAACATTTCTAAAACACTTATATTCTTTTTCATAGTATTTGTTTGTCGGAGCATGTTTTCAATATTTATATAAAAACTCTCTTTTTTTAATCTTATTCAATACATCATTAGATATCCAATCATTTTTGGCAAAAGGCCGTGTTTTAGATTTTTTACTTATCACAATTGTGCTATTTTTATAAAAGTCATCAAAATAAGTTTTCATTTTTGAATAAATAATAAAACAGTATTTTACCTGTAGACGTGATTGCCAATCATAATTATGAATATTATTATCGATATGTTTTTGTGATAGAATCCTAATGTTACGAGATTTGTTAAAGTTTGCCCGTTCTATAGAGTTGAAGTGAATATTTACAGCCGTCGTGTAATAATCGTGGAATATTATAATCACATATGCATGCGGAGGTTGAATTCACGTCTGCTCCGACGGATTGCTTTCCATTTAACCTTACAAAAAAGTGGTCGATACAAAAGTACTTTATTTTATGTTGAACGATCACTTCCCTAGTAGCGCCATCTATGCATTTGATTAAATTATTTTATATTATATGTTATTTGCTAAGATATTTTCGTAATTTATTATGATAGGATCATTTGTATTTAATAGATTTAAGTTTTCACTTTCATTTGAATTAATATTGTTATTAAACACAGAGGATATTTCTGACAAAAATGCTTGTTTGTTGAGATTCGGAGGTCGGTATATAGCTAAAAGATTTAATGTGTTATTATTTGGAAGTGTCAATATTCCAAAAACATTCTCAAAATATTTAGTCTCTAGAAATATTTGCGAAAAGGAGAGATTATTTTTTACATATAACAAAATACCTCCTTCGGATTTATGATCTCTACAATAGTGATACGAATTATATCCAGGAATATCAAAAAAACTCACAAGTTCCGAACGAATTGCGGTTTCGCACAGCATAAGTATGTCAATGTGATTAATACAGTTTTTAAAATAAACACGAAAGAGGTCCCAGTACTTGCATATTGACCTAATATTTAGTTCTACACAAGTTAGGTTATTCGTTTCGCCTTTCCTAGAAGTATGCATTTGAATCCATTCATATCAAATTATTTATTTTAGAAAAATTTATACGTTTGTCATCATCAATATGACTGAAAGACATTTTTTAACTGAAAATATCCACTTGAAATCCTACCATAAATAAAGCAAAAATAATAATAATGAAAAAAATAAATAATAAAAAAAACAGTAATTTTGATAGTGAGATAATATGCCAAAGTAAGTGTATGTATAAAAAATTCTTATCATAGATATTTTGGATGTCAGGTACTGCAAAAGATTTGAAAATTTCTTTTGTCGGCGTTCTGTGTTCCTGTATTATAGCTGATACATCTATTTATTTTTCTGTGTGCACATCTTTAACTTCTAATTGGAACTTAATGCCATCTGATCAATAAGTTCACCTATGTTCTTTATGTTGTGGAGAATAAACCTATTTTACGCGTTGCAACAATACAAGGTATAATGGCCGCCATATGTCTGATCTCTATAATGGAGATTTATTAATTAGTTAATAGAGGAAAATTTCATTGAAGTACATAATAAAAACAAGACCATATTGTATAACTAATGTTTTTTTTTTTTTTTTTAACTTTAAGTTTTTAGTGGCACAACTTTCCACCAGTTCACACTGTTAAGAGGTTGCCTATTGTTGAGGTGCCGTGATGGCGTATCAGTTATTGTGGATATTAAATGGTCGAAAGGAAATATGTGGATAAACGTAGAGCACACGTGGGGAAAGGCAATTTCTGTAGCTATTAATAATAATACTTGGATGACTAGTATAGCGCCGTTTTTGTGAAAAATCACCTCTATAGTCTGAAATGATTCAACTTATTATAATTATTAATTGGTAGGTCTCCTTCCAGCATAGGTACATTCGTCAGATGATGTGACCAATAAACGAACATATCTTGTGCAAAACTGAAGTATGCTCTAGTAGCAAAATCTGACTGCGGTTATAAATCCGACTCTCGTAAAACTATGCAACACCACATGGCCATTGGCCAGTATGCCAACAGGCCTGCTTGCCAACAGACCCACAGCCAGGGACTGTAGGAACATCGTGGTATTGAACTATCCCGTTCAATAGCCAATATACACATTATTATATTGGTAGGTTAATTAGACCGGCATCGAGTCATCCATTAAATTTGATATAAAAAGAAAGAAAACGTTTTCTTCTTTCTTAAGAAATTTATTTATTCAATTTATTTCATTAACTTATTGAAGCTTATAAACCTTATTTTAATATTTAATCATTGAAGAAGAAAATATTAAGAAATCTTAAATGAAACACGAATCGAACCCAATGGAATTTAATGGAGGATAATATTGACAAATCGATATCATACCTCAACTTATATTGAGGTATGATATCGATGAAGATGGCGCAATAGAATCGGCACGGAACGCCGTCGTTGGCGATATTGACAAGTAAGAGACTTCATCTGATACAAAAGCCCTTTGGTGTCACTTAAACCCCTGGCGGAGAGACGGACCGCCACACAACTCTGTCTTTGGCGTCACTTAAATCCCTGGCGGAGAGACGGACAGCCACACAATTCTGTCTTTGGCGTAACTTAAATCCCTGGCGGACAGACGAACCGCCACACAACTTTGTCTTTGGCGTCACTTAAATCCCTGGCGGAGAGACGGACAGCCACATAACTCTGTCTTTGGCGTCACTTAAATCCCTGGCGGAGAGACGAACCGCCACACAACTCTGTCTTTGGCGTCACTTAAATCCCTGGCGGAGAGACGGACAGCCACACAACTCTGTCTTTGGCGTCACTTAAATCCCTGGCGGAGAGACGGACAGCCACACAACTCTGTCTTTGCACTCTCTTTGCTTCAATCACCATCTCATAAATACTGTTATTTTATATATATAAATATTTTTATTTATTTGAAAAACACATTATTAAATAATACAATGTAAGAAAGTTTTGACTACCCATCTGGGAACAAATCCCGTTTTAGGACAGTCAAATTGACAAGTTTAGTTCATGTTAAGTGTCATTATACAAAAATAGAAGGGAAAAAAGCTAGTATTGACATAGCATGGTAATATAATATATCTAGAAAAAAGTATAAAGAGATAAGAAGAATAGTACAGAAAAAAACTTATGAACGTACTTATGAAGAGATGAGAAGAACAAATATTATAGAGTAAACAATTATGTATATGTGTTTGATAGGTACTGGTCGGTGCTATAAGGGGTAAAAAGCGTTTAAAATTGAGTACAAAAAAAATATTATTGAGTGATATTGATAAGATTGATCTACGTATCACTCGGCTTTGTGAGCTGACGACGAAACTCACGGTTGCAGTCCGAAAACGGCGCTGCATTCTGATCTTTGAAATGACTCTACTGAAGTATTTCGAGCTCGATCGTGCCATGTATTCTTCAGGCGTCCTCAACTTCTATCATTCACTATGGCGTCATATTATATTCTCCCGGCAGTCCTTTATCTATCTATCGTCTCTAACGTAACACCTTTCTGCAGTACTCGCGGGAACATTCCTCATTGGATTAGAAAGCAAGTAATAATCCCCCCCCCCCCAGAGTTGACGGCTTTCTGGTGTCGATCCAAGGGTTTTTGATAGAAAACAGACGCACAGCTGTTTGCTCGTTTGGAAAAGTATGAAAGTGATAATTCTGTCAAGCATGTGAGTATTGAATACTAAATGCACATATGACGATAACGACGGAGTGCATCGAACTCTATTAAAACCACATCACACTAAGAAATATGATATTATTTTTCTCTTCTACACTCGCCGCGTCGCCCAGTGTCTCGAAAACATGTTTTTGGGTTTTTTTATAAAATCGCAAAGTATTTCAATACACGATGTTCTAAATTAATGAACGATTTGAGGAAAAATCAGCTCCTGAAATAAAGGTTTATATAATGAAAAAAACCTGTATCACTGAAATACAATACATGTGCTTATATTTAACACAATTTCTTCAAAAGATTGGTATTCACTTTGTGACGTCATTATTAATAAATAAATTAAAAATTACTTTGTATTCACCACTTTATTAATAGATACATACATATCTACATGTCTATCATTATCATATCTTTGACATTATTATTTTTTTAGAATTCTCTATATTCCTGATGAAGTGTATATATTAAATAAATTGGTAAATACAAAGTAAATTTTTATTAATTTATTTACCTTTAACATTTTTAATTTATGTAAATTTTTCATAATATACTTAAGCTAGATAAATGGGGTGCTAAGAAAAAAAAGAGCATATGAAATGAATGTTAAGATACTGAAAAAATCCTGAAATGTGAACAAAACTGTGTCCACGTTTCATAAAAACTCATTGCTCACTCTTTAGATGTCCTATAAAAATACAATTGTAGTCTAGTATCTCTATAACAAAACTGTTATGCTGTTTTCATAGTTCTAAAAATATTTTTTCCAACTTGTGTACATTGGTCACAACATGCATGTTGTATTTTCAGACATTCATATCTATAAATTGAAGAAATGCACACGTCAATCGCTAAGCTAGGCTAGCCGGTTAGTGCTTACCGTAAGTCACTTATAGAATAAGTAAAAAAAAATCACGCATCGGTACGCAAATGAATCCACAGCCCGCAACACTGTAAACAAAACAAAAAGTTGATGTCTAGTAAAAACTTCTCACGCTTTTTAAGGTCATTTTATAAATATTATGCAGTCCTAAAAATAATAAATATTTCAAATAAATACCAAGTCTTCTTGTGCCACCAATCTTCTAATAAATGTAACATCAATAGAAAAGGAGGATAAAATAGCAACTGTAAAAATCATATCATGTCTAAGATAAAATTTTCTAATAAAGGTGTGTTCATCTGAAGCGACCTGCCAGCTGCAGGTAAGTATATTGTTCTGTATCTGTTTGTACATAATTAGATAAAGAATAGGAACTAATATTTGTGTAGCGCCCTTGAGGTGATTTATTATTATTATTATATTGTATTATATTGTGCAGTGGCTTAGCGGGTAAAAGTTCCCAATGTATGTAATTAATATTATACAATAAAACAAAAATGTATTATATGGGTTATATAAATATAAATGACATAATATATTATAGTCGGGGATTTTAAATGAAACTTGGTCTGGTAATCTTTTTGTATTTTGTAAAACGGAATCCACTTAACAAACCAATTATTAAACGCCCCAAAATGGAGAAAAAAATTCCATTTCCAAGGTCAAACCAATGTCGATTTTTATTAATCACAAAATAGAACATCTAAATAAAATTCTAGGCCAAGGTTGAACCAACAAATTAATGCTGTCGATTTTTATATATTTTATTTATGTACGATTTATTGTTGTCGTTTATGTTTTTATTTAATTAAAATATTTTTGTAGACATATTTTTGAGAAAGATTCCTGAAATGTATTTATGCTTCAAGTTTGCTACATACGCTTTTAATGGTATTTTATATAAATATGTATATATTTTGTAACCTTAACTGTGAATTTTGAGTTTTGAATAACAAGCTTCCGTTAGACAAACTACAAAAAAGCAGTTTATCGGGTTTTTTGCATTGTAATTATATAATTATCAATCATTACTATTTTTGCTGTTTATTAATCACAACACCTCTCAGGTTAAATAATTGCTGATCACTTTCAATTTAAAAAAAAAAAAGCCAAGTAGGCCGCATAAAAAGGTCCGCGGGTTATACGTTACTGGCTTTAGTGGCTGGTTTAAGTCAATCCTTTCACCATTGTGAAGGTATTGGAAAAAAAATATTTTTTTATTGATTTTCAGTATTGTTTTACAAACATTGCAAACAATAATTCAATTCATAATACCAATATGGAGAGAATCTTTCAAGAATCAGTAGTTTTTTCCTATTGAATCTCACTTTTAGGAGAAATATACTTAATTATAAAAAAATTGAAATTTTCGGAGCGTTGACCTGTGGTTTCTGTTTTTACCATGAGGCGGCGACATATTGATGGATGTTGGCGGTAATAAATTATATTACATTATAAATCTATAAAAATATATATTGGGCTCGTCCGGGATTTGAACCCGGGACCTCTCGCACCCAAAGCGAGAATCATACCCCTAGACCAACGAGCCAGCTTGTCGAGCGGCCATCAAAGTGTTTTACATGCGCGTTCGAGATGCGCTGATTACGTAGGTACATAGAAATAACGAATTTCACCTACAGAGGTATAAATCCCAGATAGTAAAACCGGTCCAACACAAGTGCGGTTACGTACAACAGGTATTTGCGCAGATACGATACACTCGAATAAAACTCTTGTCACTGTATCAACGTGGCGCTTTGGTCTTACGGTATGCTCCCCACTTCAGATGTGAAGGGTTATGGTTCAATTCCCGCATCTACTTGAAAGTGCTTGGATGTCAAATAATATTAATATTATTATTAAATAAGAAATCCCTCAAAGGGGCTAAATCACGTGTATGTAACTAACTATTAACTATAATAATATATTCAGACCGTTCCATTACTGTTCTATTAACTATTGCTTGATACTTGTTCACACTTGTCTGCTCATGCGACGCGTCGCACGCCTCTGAGAAGTAACTCAAATATCTTTAAAGTGAAACTTACATATAAATTCATTAAAAATTAATTTGTAAACACCACTTTATTAATATATACATATTAACATGTTTCGAAAGCGATGATTTCCTCACCAGGAATATACAGAATACAAAGTATTAAAATACAGAGTATTCTGTATATTCCTGATGAGGAAAGCATCGCTTTCGTAACTTGTTAATATGTATATATTAATAAAGTGGTGATTACAAATTAATATTTAATTAATTTATTAATAATGAATGACGCCACAGAGTAAAGACCAATCTTTTGATGAATTTATGAAAGTTATGAAAGTGTTCAAAAGTGATCAATTTCACGACCAACTGGTTAGTAGCGTAGGGTTCAAAGCTTCGGGTTCCCACATGGGCATCGCGGGTTCAATCATCTGCAAGCTAAGTCCTCCATCATTGCACAATCAACATTCTCCGCTTGTTAAGGTGGAAGTAGATGGAATTACAATATTGTGAGATTATTTGTAACCGTAAAACTGTTAAATCGCCAGGAAAAATAATAACATCGTTAATAAATTAATTAAAAATTACTTTGTATTCACCACTTTATTAATATATATCAACATGTTTCGAAAGCGGTGACTTCTTCATCAGGATTATATAGAATACTAATAAATAAATATGTTAAGTATAGACAAATGATAAACATAAAACACAATAATGGACAAATTATAAGCATAAACAAAAAGTGATTAAATTAGCTAAGTACATAATTCATCAAAATTATTAATAAAAAATTATTATGAAACATTGAATAAAAAAATTATGTTAGAAAATAAAAAGAATTCATCTTTTTGTTATTAATATTAATATGAAATAAATTCAAGAGAAAAATTAAATTAAAAAATATATATTTGATTATTAATTATATTTAATTCACCATTGACGCTTTTTTCTGTTTTCTAAAATTTCAAATTTGTCTATTTGTAAACCGGTTGTATTGGTATGTAAAAATTTAAAATTTAATTTGATATAATTAATTTTGTTTAAGAAGATATGAAAAATCATCAGCTATGGCTTTTTGCGTAGAGATTTTAAATGCATTGGAATTTGAGAAAATGTCAATGTTGTGATTTTCATTGTTCAATCTAGATGTTTTTGGTATAAAAGCATGGTATCCCATATTATTCAGGTTTATCTCTGTCCAGAAACAACAAAAAACTAATTAATCAATTAATCAACTAATTGAACGGTTTAAATACAAGATTATTGCAATGATGTACTTATGGCTAATTTAAACCCATATACATTTTTTTTTAAATCAACGCTCCCCATTTGCCCTCGGGGCCACCACCAGATCTCACTAACGCCCCCAGGGTGGAGATATCACCCACGTCGGGAATCTCCGCTATAGTATCATATTATATGTACAAACAAATCTGTACAAGCGTCCAAAAGGAGAACTAATGAATTCCGGACTAACTACCGGCCGTGTTCCTGTGTTCTGGGTTCTGTACTGCGACAATTAATAGCGCGTATTGAAACGTTCCGAATAAAATGAATCCCTTTGATAATTGCGGATACTCTCTACGTCAAAGTGGTGCTCGTAACTTGAGGCGATAATTAACGACTTCGTTAATTTGGCTCCTTCCAGCAGTGTTAGCAGTTGTTCCACGATATCCCTATTATTTAACGACAAATTAAATTTTCATTTAGAATAAACGTTTCGGCAATTCAAACCAGATTGATAATAATATCATGGATTTATAGATACTCGCGCAGCGAAAGGGTGTAGTATTTGTATTTTTGAGACTGTTGCTTTTTGGAGGCATTCGATTGCAACATCGTGTATAAAAAACGTTAGGAGACGGGTTTTGTCGGAAGACGTCCGAAGCAGGATGAAATCAACCCTACGGGATCGGTACACCGAATAAATCAATCAACTAATCACAAAGAATCTACCCCAAAACCCTAATGTAATTTTAATCCGTAATAAAATAATAATAATCTTAATATTTCCAAAGAAAATACCTTACACAATTTAAATGAACCTTTTTTCTCATACAAAAAAGCAGAGAAAATAAACTCTTATTAACATTTTAAGATTTTATTTTTTTGGAAAAGAGTCGATTTATTTTTGTTAAATTTAATTTTAATTTTAAAATATTGTTAAATCATTCATTACCAAAACCAACTGATCTTTGAAAAAAGTTTTTTTTTAAATTTAATAATGTTATTATTAAGTTCTGCAAGTAATTTTAGTTATTATTATTGTGACAGGTATTTCGGCGTTCAAGGCCATTTTCAAACTGCGGATAATCCACATTGTGACGATTTATTTATACGATTTTATTTACTACCACAGAATCAGAATTTCGACCGGTTTTTAAAGTAATGATTTTTTATCGGTAAATCCGATTTAATTAAAAAATAATTAAAATTCTCTGTTCTGTGAGGTTTTACATTTGTGATGTGTTTTAGCGTATTTAAATGACAATGTCTTCTTAATTAATTCATTTAGACGTGTTATATTGTTTTGATAATGTGAACATACTGAGAAGTGGTGTATATATAATTTTCCTTACTTTATTAATTCATGTTATATTAGGATTATTATGCAAGGCTGATGTAAGCGTAATGAGTAAGATTAAGAAAGGGACGCTTAGATGGTTCGGGCATGTAGAGCGAATGAACGAAGAAAGGAGTGAAAGAAGAATGTATGACGCGAATGTGAATGGAAGAAGAAGCCGGGGACGCCCGAGGAAGACATGGCACGATCAAGTGAATCAAATACTTGAGTTGGGCCATGTCAGAAGTCGGAATAACGGAAGAGAATGTATGAATGTGAATGAAACAAGAAGTGTATACCAAGATCGAGTTGTTTGGCGGTCCGTCTTCTCTGCCTACCCTTGCGGTGAAACGGCGTGATGGTTATTTAGTTAGTTAGTTAGGATTATTCGTTCGTTTATTAAAAAACACGTTGATATGTACATATAAATGAAGTGGTGAATACAAAGTACTTTTTAATTAATTTATTAATAATGATGCCACAAAGTGAATACCAATTTTTAGAAGAAATTATTAATTATAAAAATCATTTAATACAATATCATTGAAAACTTAATACAATATACGTTATCAAAAAAAATAGGGTTGTAACTATTGGTACAATATATTTTTTAAAACTATAAACAGTATGTTTTATCATCGAAGCAAAAATATTAATTATGTACTTATTTTACGGATACAAGGAACAGGGATCTATGATCAGCTGACGGCGACTACAACTATTATCGGAATCGGGATCGACCAAAACAGACCTACTTGCTGTGCCGTGTACTGTGTCAGCTTGTCGGACTCTGTTGGTGTAATCAGCAACATTCCTACTACACTGTTTACCTTATAGCGACATCTGTTTAATTTTTATTATAACGTTATACAAGTCAGAGATGGTTGTGAGGCACCCTTGCTTTATTCTTCCACCGTAATAATGAAGAAAGCGCTCCGCACAGTGGTTCCAATGACCGATCCGACTGTACTTTATCTTCTACTTTACTAATAATCTTTTTTATGACATGTATATAAAACCTTTGTATCAAATTAATTTAATTTTTCCACATTTAAGATTTAATTTTTATCATTTGCCTATACTTGACATTATTATTTTTTAGTATTCTATATATTCCTGATGAAGAAGCTTCGCTTTCGAAACATTTAGATATGTGTATATTAATAAAGTGGTGAATACAAAATAAATTTTAATTTATTTATTTAATAGTCTGTTTGCATTGTTATTTTGCATTAAAAAAATTTAAATATATATTTCAAATGGTTTAAATAAATAAAAATTACAAAACAATAGAAATTTTTTACTCACGGCTCGTTATCGATTTGTTTTCTGATATTTGCCATTGTATTTCTGAGAGCTTCCTATTCAAGATAGCGATAAAGTTATACGGCTACTTTGAGATATAAATTAATGAAATAACTTAATCTTGGAATTCAACGGTTTTTCACATTGCATCGTTTCTCAAGTACACCGAGAGTCATAAGGAACTCCAGCCCATTTTTACTTATTTATTTTTTATCAATAATGACCTAAATACCATTCCTTTTCGTTTTTATTTAAAGTTAATTTTAACAGTAAAAATAATTTTCAATTTTTCAAAGGATGCCAAAACGCTACAAATCTATGGCTGGTAGTTTTTTAAGGTTAGAATATCAAATGTCAAAACAGGATGAGCTTTACCGTACATAATTTTATATTTTATGTAACTTATTAGAAACTTTAACTCGAATAATAATAATAGTATTGAGCATTAACATTATCAAAATATCCATATTGACAATTGGTTTGATCATGAACACTGTAATTTCTGTTATTAATAATAGAGACTTTTTTTATATTGCACAATAATTGTAGAGCTTAAAGTCACCCAAATTAAGTTAAATTTCACCAAAGCGAAAAAAAATACACATTTAAAATACAAAACAAAATCGAAAAATAAAAATCTCCATACCAATATTAAAACAGAATACACGCGCGATGTCAGATATTCCAAATACAATGGTACCAATATAACAAGATGTTTTGATGAGATGATAATTTATTCACTTTTAAATAAAGATTTACAAATTCTACGTATAATTATATATAATGAAAGTTATACATTCAGAATCGGCTTTTGCTGATCTATACGAATATATATTTTAAAATCACAATATTTCTCACTGGAGTTCCTTATTGTTGTCGCATTATTAAGAGTTCTGACTTCTCTTTGTCTGGAGCGAGTGGGACTATAAATTTGAATATGTTATGAGGCTGAAGAAAGTGAGGAGGGGAAGGAGATGCTGAGAGGAAGGTTGGTAAGTACCTGGCTATGAATAGGTTTGGTCACTAAACACATCTAAGTTTTTTTTTATACAGGAGGCGCTGAGGGAAATAATTTCCCTCAAGACCTATGTCATCTTTAGATATGCTATATGGCGGGTCTTTTAGGGAATAGGAAGGAGTGAACCTGGGTCTCGAAGAGACCCATGTTGTAGGAAGGAGGAAACACAGATACGGCAGATCATTCTACAGTCGAGCTGTTGAACACGAGAACCAGTAGTAGAAGTGAAGCCTTTCTCATTTGACAAACAGGGCCGGTTCCACGATATTTCGCGCCCTGCGCTGTAAATAACGATTGCGCCCCCTCTCCCGATTTTTTTTAAGAATTTGGATTTTCAGCGTCTACACGTTCAAGAAAAAAAGGTAATAAAAAAAATGTAAAAAAAACACAATGAAAAAAGAGTGCATTGAATGGGAATCGAAACCGGGTCTGCCCGCGTGGTATGCCAGTATTCTACCACCAAATCACAGTTGCTGCGCCATACAGTTTCATTATTATGCTATAATATATGTTTTAGGATAATTTGATTTATCAAAGAAATTAATGCTAAAAATCGACAATAGAATTTAAGAAAACCTTCCTTGCGAGGCCGCTGGGACTTAGAAATAACGCAAAAATACGAAAAACGTATATATATATATATAATCTAAGTCAGACGTAAACTTTCTGATGTATTTCTTTTGTATAAAATTATGCATGCATAAATTGAAACACCCAACATTCTATGACAAATCAACATTTATATACCAACAAGAAAATCAACAAGGAGGATAAAAGACATTTTTTACATTAAAATCTACCATACAAATACGGCCTATTTTTCTCCTTTATCACGGATATTATGAAATTATAATACTATACACTGCTCTAATAGACATTTTTAACGATTCAATTAATCAATTAAAAAAAAAAAGTTTTACCATTAATATCAAGCTGATAATGTGATGAAGCCCTTTAGTGAGTAGCAAAACAGTATACCATTAGTACAGGTGACGACAAGGAATTAATTTATGTACCTACTTATAATATGTTTTCAATCTTTCACTTGTTTGTAATTTGTTTTATTATCATTTTTGCCAAACAACTATTGTTGTTTATTCCACTCTTTAATTATTATTATTTTTTAAACATCAATGTATGTAAGTTTTGGGCGTATTACCTGTTTATGTACTAAAATAAAATAAAAAATAAATTAAAAAAAGTATTTTATCTAAATCGGTAGGGTGTCACTGGTACAGTGACCCGGGTAACCTATTTAAATTTTAGCTGCTTTTTGAACCAATTTCCGATATATGGAGACTTAAGATTGCTTTTATGATATTTTTGTTTATAATACATAAGTTACGCATGATTAAAAAAATAACCTTTCAGTTTTTCTGAAAAACAATATCTTGCGATTCAGTGAGTGCAAAGTCACCGGGACAATTTATGTGCGACAGGAATATTGAACTGTGCCATTTGAACTATTTTAAATACTTGGAACAAAAGTCTGGACTCTTAATTGGTTATTGGTTGAGCAACGCGATGCATAGAGCCCCAAGCACACGAAAATGTTCATAGAAAAATAAGCTTTACGCCTAATTAACTATTATGAAATTCGTAAAAAAATTCCGTGACATAAACTTTTTCCATACATTTTTGACGATCGTTCATTGAACACTAATGTTGCCAGCGCAATATAAAATATAATCATGTTATGGAACGTTTTCGGTAAAAATGATTGAGGGAATAATTTCGGCGCCATTTCAGAGATTGCGCCTATGTTAGACTTTCTGACGTTCGAGATCTGCTATAGGATCAATAAGTCGCGCTTTTTCGTCGATTTGCTTCGGAGCACTGTCGACTGAACCACGGCTTTGAGCCTACGCCAGCCTGTTTAACGGTGGATTGAATGAAGCCATCTATTGCAGATGTGATGACATTTTTGCACACGCCGGACTTCGAACCCTCAACATCTGGATTCGTAACCTATGATCATAACCGCTCACCTACGGAAGTTGTCGAGTATGAATTTTTAAAGTATTTGCTTTCTAAAATATAATCAATATCATAAAAGTCAATCTTCAAGCAATCTCACGTTAAAAATCGTTTTGTAATGAGAATTAATTTACCTTTTTTTAAAACTTAATGCAAAGGTTTGCAACACGTATCATAATAAGTATTTTGGTTTTATTATTACAGTATTTCAGATTACTGTTATTGCCTAATGTCAATTTCACCGCGCCAATCGAGAATTACCTTCAGCCGCAGGAAGCGCCCGCAAGCAGTGAAAAAATTATAAAAATAAAAATGGTTCTAATATTCTCCAACCATTAGGCTTAACTTAGACATCTGTTATATAAAAACTTAATAATCAACGAAGGCAAACGCGAGCATTGGTTTTCCCTGTTCAAAATAATTGAAAATTTAACATCACAGTTTACGTAAATAGGCAGTAAGCACCTTTAAAATAAATGATTTTTTTTATAAAATCAAAGTACATACCCTAAGGTACCGCATTTATAGTAAATTTATAATTGATTTCATTGTAGACTCAATTCAATTCAATTTACTTAATTCCTATTAAAAAACATATCATAATTTATATTTTAAGGCATTTTTAATGAGTTATCTAAATAAGAAAGGATGTATAACATCAAAAAAATAAGAAAAATAAGGAGATACTCGTAGAAGGTAGACATATACGATACTTGAAGAATGCCGGTTCGCAGCTTCATTTATGCTAAATATGTCGATAAGTGATTCTATTTAACAGCAAGATTGCCCCCCACTGGGAGGACTATTGGCAAGTTGGTCCTGCAGGCCGGGAGATAACACAGTATATTCTCTCGGTGATGGAGGTAAGCATCGGGAACATAAAAAATAGTGCTCTCCATGATAGCCGAGTTTTCTAATCATCCATGAATCAGGAGGAAATGTACTCGTATACTGTAATCGTAAGTAAAAATACAGTATCTTGAGACTCCTAAGGAAGATACTATGTTTTTACTTACCACGGCAGTGTAGCAATATGAACATCCCTTATGACCTGTAGATGTTTCATTCCGAGCATACCTAAGAGAAAGTCGGTAGGATAGAGCCACGGGTAATAGATGCACGATGAAAAATGTTTGGACAGTGACTAACCATTGAGAGTGCTGGGTTTCCTGCCGGAGGGTAGACACATATAATTCCAGTAGTCCTAGTGGGGTGCGAGGTGGCGACATAGTAAAAGTTGTAATCCAACTTAGGTAAGCAGGTAGGTGTTCTACACAAATTCGGAAAAAGAAATCAGGTCTTTCATAAGACATGAAATAATGATAATACTCGTATGACTTAAGTGCAGCTGGTTTTGCTTGTGGGACGTTTTTGCGCCGCTGCGGAATTCCATCTAACATAAGATAAATATAGGATATGGGCCAGTCGGTTTGTAAACACCGCGTATTTTTCAGTGAGAAAACGAAAAAAGAAGAGGCGGCCAGTGGACCAGATGTAAAAATCTACAGGAAGAATAAAAAATATGTTTATATTTCTTCTTTACTTTCTCAAAGTACCTCGTAAACATCCATTCGTGCGTTGGTGGATTGTATTAAAATGAAGTACGAGTATTCGGAAAGTGGTTTTTTAAATTTTTAATTATGTTACTCGCTTTACGGTTTTGGTTTGCATAGCTGACGTGTATATTATAAGTTTTTAATTTGTTCCGATAGTAGATTCATTGAGATATACATGAGATATCTAAGAATCACTCTTGATTCTAAATTCATGTTTAATGTGCACGTGTGTGTCTAAGAAACCCAGTATAAATAAATAAATAATAGTGTCAATAGTTAATTAAATAGACAATAGACATTGGACAACAGTAATATAAATAATAATAAATAGCAACATAATAATAATAAAGAACAGTAATATAAATAATAATAAATAGCAACATAAATAATAATAATAATAAAGAACAGTAAAACAAATAATAATAAATAGCAACATAATTATAATAAAGAACAGTAATATAAATAATAATAAATAGCAACATAATAATAATAATAATAAAGAACAGTAAAACAAATAATAATAAATAGCAACATAATTATAATAAAGAACAGTAATATAAATAATAATAAATAGCAACATATAATAATAATAATAATAAAGAACAGTAAAACAAATAATAATAAATAGTAACATAATTATAATAAAGAACAGTAATATAAATAATAATAAATAGCAACATAATAATAATAATAATAAAGAAATTGAAAGTAAAACAAATAATAATAAACAAAGCAAACATAATTATAATAAAGAACAGCACATAAATAATAATAACAGCAACATAATAATAATAATAGCATCAGTAAACAAATAAATAATAAATAGCAATACCTATAATAAAGAAACAGTAATATAAACAATAATAAATAGCAACATAATAATAATAATAATAAAGAAACAGTAAACAAATAATAATAAATAGCAAACATAATTATAATAAAGAACAGTAATATAAATAATAATAAATAGCAACATAAATAATAATAATAATAAAGAACAGTAAAACAAATAATAATAAATAGCAACATAATTATAATAAAGAACAGTAATATAAATAATAATAAATAGCAACATAATAATAATAATAATAAAGAACAGTAAAACAAATAATAATAAATAGCAACATAATTATAATAAAGAACAGTAATATAAATAATAATAAATAGCAACATAAATAATAATAATAATAAAGAACAGTAAAACAAATAATAATAAATAGCAACATAATTATAATAAAGAACAGTAATATAAATAATAATAAATAGCAACATAATAATAATAATAAAGAACAGTAATATAAATAATAATGAATAGCAACATAAATAATAATAATAATAAAGAACAGTAATATAAATAATAATGAATAGCAACATAATAATAATAAAGAACAGTAATATAAATAGTAATAAATAGCAACATAAATAATAATAATAATAAAGAACAGTAATATAAATAATAATAAATAGCAACATAATAATAATAAAGAACAGTAATATAAATGATAATAAATAGCAACATAAATAATAATAATAATTGTTAATGTTATATTCATTATTAATCTATAAAATAAAACAATAACTTTGTTTTACATCACTGTTATTTATACTTTAGCCGACCGGGTTTCGCTACTACCGTAGCTTCTTCAGGGCAGTATACAACTAAACTATGAACTAAGATGCACATGTGTTATGGATTAATACAAACAGGCTAGTGAAGGGCCAAGGGTGGGAGATCAGCAGGTACCTGCTGACCGGGAAGGGAATGTACTTTGTTTATTGGGAATAATTTAAAGATTGGACTTTTATTTAGATTTATTTGATTATTTATGAGTCTACTATTAGTGTTTTTTGCTTTCCTTATTTCTAATGCTTCTAAGTTATCTAATCGAATGCCGGTTACATTTTTTACAGGCACTAGTTTATTGCATAACTTTTTACTTTAAAAATCATATTCATATTTTAAATATTTTGGAAAACATACAATTTGGCGATTATATTTTGATAAATGATAAGCTTAATGTAAATTTATAAAATATTTTTCTATATAAAAACATTATGTTTATCGTATTGCGTAATAATACGATCATTATTTTGAATTAATAAATAATAACTCTCCGACGTCACTCTCGCCCTTAAGACCACATGTTTGTCCCCTTTCCATTCCCTGGTTAGGGCCTTCAATCCAGCCAAGATCCCCTCCCAAAGAACACAAACAGTGCAACACAAATTCAGTAAAGCAAATCAAACCATGAGATGGTAGTAGTAACAAGGCCAAAGCGCCACTAATGAATATGTTTGTCATTACAAAAATAAAATTTAAGAATTAACTGTCAGTCAGCATGTGTTCGCTTTTAACTCTCCCTAAACCAAGAAGCCAATCATATACCAATTTGCGAAGAACAATTGCACTTTTCGATTTCCATGTATCCAAAAGCATTAAAAACAAATTCTTCATTGGTTTTATATCTTTATAAGTCAATATTTCTGACATTCATTCTCTACACAGTATTGTCATCTATGTTAGAATCATTCATCCACTAAACATTAAAAAAAAACTGATTTTATCATGGCGTCTAATGCCAAAGCATCTGGTACATTCCAGGCCTTTTTAGTAGATCACTGACGTACTGACCAACTGCAAATTGGAAACGCTTTGAAAGAAGCGTTGCCAGAAGCGAAATGCAATGGATTGTAGGAAGCGTAATGGCATCATAGAGTTCCACAGATACAGGAGCTATCAATCTATGGGAATTACTCGTAAGTAAGAATAAAGTAGTTAAACAAAGGAATACACACGTAATTAGCTCTTTCTTACTTCATTTGTTAGGAATTATAAATCTCCATTTACTAACAACGCTAACCGCTTACGTATCAAGAAATATCCAATGTTTTATAAATAACCTGCATGGGAATTTTAGGAATTTAGATCGAACGGTCGTCGTATCGGATTCCTAAATAATTTGAGCAGTGGCCCCGTTGTTTTAGATTGATTAGTAAATTTAACCACGTGTATTACCATGTTACTGGTTACTACCTGCCTGGCTCCAAGCTCCAACTGAGGCGGAATGCCGGTTCCTGAAATAGTTTCCAGTCGGATGAATGATCTGCTGCTACTGGTGTAGAACTCGGGAACTTTTGAATGGGGCAATATTGAACACAGAACAATGAAATACTTGAGATTGTTGTGGACGAAGGGGGATATTTAGGAATTGGGGTTATATCAGTAAAGTAAAACATTCAAGGACACTCCTACTATGCGATTTCCTAGCTTCTTCCGTACTACAAAATATTATTCAATATCTCACAAGCCTGGTGGTGGAATAGAGCAATCAGTAATAGGCTGCTAAAAGAAAACCAATCAGGAGGAATAAATTACATATCGTAATTGTCCAATACACACGGTTTTATTGTTTCTACTAAAAATTCAGAAACAAAACTTAACATGAAAATTCATAGCTTATCATATTTAATTTGTCAACGTAATTGTCTATCATTCATAAATACAAAAAACATGAAATAACAACAATCACACATATTAGAAACACTAGATCTCAGAGTCAAAAACACATACAACAAGGAACCACAAACACAACATTTGGACAAAAAAACTTCTTAAACTATGGTACTAAACTCTACAACAGAATCCCACTATCCTTTAAAAATCACAACAGCCGTAATAAATTTAAAAATCAAATAAAACACTCGATACGTTACATAGGGAGATCTGAAATAGAAAATATATGAACACCAAATACAGACTAACATCGAAACCACTCAACTGCACTTAAAACACCCCATCTTATAATTATTTTATTTTTTCATCAAGCACAACAATTTAATATAATGTAATTTAATATTTTATAAATGAAATCCCCAGCACGGGAAATCCTAGTGATGATATCATTATTTGTTATAAAAAAAGATATTAAAACATTATTATTTTTACTATCCTTATTATTTAGGTTAAAAAAAAGTCATCGGAGACAAAAATTACATTCACACGTTTGCTCCAAATACGCTCAGGAATCACTGATTAAAGTTTCATGGACACGTGCTGTTATATCCTATATCGTTGCCGTGGAGTGAAAAGTCACTAACTAACAATTTGACAGTTTTGAGATAATGGGTGTTTGGTAAACATACTCCCCAAATGCACAAACTCATCGACCTGCTCCGAATATTCATCATTCACAACTATATTGCACACTGTTTTCGTACTCTCTCTTACAAACACCATGACTTTAGACTTACTTAAATTCATCATTAGTTCATCCTTCATATATACTTCGTTCATCCTAGATACGAGGGACTGTAAATCTTCCATACTGTTGGCAATCAGCACCGCATCATCAGCATACAACAGGCAACATACTTGCAGTTTACTCATTTTCGCGCCCAAGCCCACCTCTTTCAATTCTTGCATATCCATGTATAGATTGAATAACTATGGTGACATTGCGCAGCCTTGCTTAACACCTTTTATGTCAAACCATTCCGTAAAAGCACCGTTTACCTAACACATGCAAATAACCCCTTCCTCGCACAAGTTTATATTTTTATTATTTGCACTTACCTAATTTATGTACCTGTGAACTCTATCTAGGTACGAGTATATAAAAGTAAATAAAATACGAAGTAAAGAAAAATAATTTAATTAAAATCATCACGCGTAATTCTGTCTTCATTGAGCATCACTGAGTGGTATGATTATAAGTGCTGGATCACTATTTACAAAACAAACTTAAAAAAACGGTTCATCATATAAACAAGATGGAAAGACACATACATCACAGCAGAGCTGGTGAGCGGGACGTGTGCGCTTAGTTAAGTCATTAATACTACCTAAATTAGGAGAGAGATTCATCATATTTTGCCTTTGTAATCACTCAACTGTATAGGTAGTCTCACGGAACATTTAAGTATTCAAATTTCATATGCCTACGTAACTTTATCACAAAATAATTTTCGATACTTTTTTTAGGTAACCCGGCGTTTTAGATTTTGATATTGCATTTTGTAATTAACATAACCCGCCTCGCTAGACAATTCATATTCCAAGACGGGTTAAATTCAATATCGCTTTTCGCCCGTGTGTCGTAACCTGCATTTCATACACCTCGATGCTTGATCAATTAAGATGTTTGTTATTTTTTTTTAATTTTTTTTTTATTATTTATTAAGTTAAAGGGAATACATAATTATTTCACTTTCTTAACTTAAATACATACATATTATATTAATTAACTACATATATATACGAGTATATTATTTTTTACCTAATTCAATATGTCACGTACGTCAGTTCTGAGTATATTGCCTGTTTTATGTAGTAAAATAAAATATCAGATTACTTAGTATTACATTACATTATTTATATATAAAAACCATGCAATCACAAAAAATAAATAAAAATAATATCATTACAACGGCGAGCAGTAGGCGTCCCCGGTGCAGACCAAAAATGTTAGTGAATTTTACCAACAGTCGAGGCCTGCACAAAAAAAATTATTCTGTTCACCACCACCTTCAATCCCAACGCACAAACCTTCTATTCCTCTCTGAAACACAAATAGCTGAGCCTCCTTACGCCTCCTATCTGGACTGCCCGGGCTTCACCCTCGTAGGCAAGTTCAGACCAAAAGGAGGTGTTTGTTTGTATAGCCGAGCTGACGTCAACTGTGTGCGACTGTTGAGTCTGGAAAATTCCAGATTTGCCAGTCAGTCTTGCCAGTACGGTAAGATTTTACGCATGTTTATAGCGCTCACCAAACCTCAGCGAATCAGAAACATCCGAGCTATTTAAACATTTGAGCGAAACTATTGATGACCTCTTACCCCGCTACCCTTCGGCCCAGTTTGTTATTCTGGGGGACTTCAATGTTCATAATGAACAATGGTTGAAGTTCTTATGTTCAACAACTCGGCTGGCCGACAGGCGGAATCCTTTGCCCTTTGCGATGGGTTGGAGCAACTGGTTCAGGAGCCTACAAGGATTCCTGATGTCCAAACTCGACGCTTCAATCTGTTAGATCTATTTTAACTACCGAGCCACACGTTTATGGGATTGATGTGACAGCGGCTTTGGGATTGTCCGACCATTGTCTGGTGACGATATCAATCCCTATTAACTTTAGACCCCCAATCGAGAGACAGAAGAAAAAATATGGCACTATAGGTCAGCAGATTGGTTCGGTCTGCGGGTTCACTTTAATGCTTTTCCATGGTCAGCTCTCTGTTTTCACACTTCGGATCCTTCCAGATATACCCAAGAAATTGGTGAAGTCATCACATCTGCGATAGATGGCTTCATTCAATCAACCGTTAAACAAACTGGTGTTCAGTCGACAATGCTCCGAAGCAGTTCGACGAAAAAACGTGGCTTACCGAGCCTACAACACATCTCGAACGTCAGAAAATAGATCAGGATATAATAAATTGGCAAAGGAAAGTAAGAGAATAATCGATAGGTCAACATTTGAGCACGACCTACAGATCAGCAAAAAGATTGATGCCTATCCGCATGGCAGCAGAGCGTTCTTGTCGCTAGCGGGCTCCATTGGTCGCAATATATGCAAATCCAATCTGGTAGTTCTCACCAGACCCGACGGTTCACTAGCAAACACCGCCACCGAAAAGGCCAAGCTTTTATGGAAAATGTTCGCGGAAAACTCGGCCCTTAGTAATGCTAGGGTCTGGAACCAATAATTCAAAGATTGATAATTAAGTGTTGGTATTATATGTTAATATAACTCTATGGACTACTTCTATGAGATTGTGTATAACATACTCGTATAACCTCTGCCTGTCACTTGTAAAACGAGGGTCAACCCGAATGGTCAATAAATGAACATTTCATTTCCATGTGCGTTTCTATTCAACGCCTCAATACAACATTAAGGTAATAAAATAAAAACCATTAACATTTTCTACTTAAATCTTTTTTTATAATATTCAATGTACCAGCAATAGATAAAATGTACAAAAAATATTAATTTATTCCAATTTTTAGAGAAAAAAAGTTAAATAATTTACTATTTTTATACAATATAAGCGCAAAACATCAACATAACATTAAAATCCCACAATTCAACAATGCAAAACACCTACCTTTATCTAGGAATAACTTTCTTTAACCATCTTCCTTCTCTAAATCTCACAATTATAGAAAATATCCATGAATTCCAGCATAAATTGCAAAATTACCTCAAATTACTGTGACAGTATTTTATTTGTTATTGTTATTGGATTTTTTGTCTTTATCTGTTCCCACGAACCTTGCGTTTTATTTTCTTTAATTATTAATACTATTACTATTTATAACTGTTAACTAATTTTAACCCTTTTAGTGCCATTGTTTTTTACTCATATATACTTAGAAATTCCAAAATTTATCCAATTTTAATAATTTCTTCAGTGTTTTCTTAATATAAACTTGTACAAGGATAATAAAATATAAAGAAAATTATGGAAATAAATATTGTGAACAAAAATTATGACAAAAACTGGAATATAAAAGTAAAAAAGTTAACATGTGTGCTTTCCCGCCTCCATGGAGCCCTTTCTTACAGCGGGCACAAATCAAGTTGCTCCTCTTCACAGCCCTGTAATCCTTGCTGCTGCATACCACGCAGCGCCGTAATTTACGCCCGGGTAACTTTTCTAATCCAAAACTTTGAGGGGAAGATGTAGTTGTAGTAGCAGGTTCTGGTCAATTTTTGTGAAGCATCCATTTCTCTGCTAAATCTTCAATTATACTCGATGTAAATTTCAAGCTCGTCATTTTTTTGTCAATATTTTTCTCACTACACAATATATATGCATTCACCACTATCCTTTGAAATACATTAAATACAACCTTTTTCCAAAATTTTAGAGTTCTTCGTTCATCCAAATAGGTGTATAGCATTGTGTCGCTCCCGTCTACTCCGCCCATAAATTGATTACACGGGTGTAGCATTGATGGTTTATTTTTTATAGATTCGTAGTTTCCTCTCTTTTTTTTCCTCTCCGTTTCCAGTGTAACGGCAATAAATCCTCTCATTTCTGGGATGGTGACTGGCTTTCACGATTTTGCACGAGATTGAGGTGTCAAATTTGGATGATCTTGCAAAAACTGTGCGGCGTAACGGTTAGTTTCAACAACCATTTTTTTTTTAAGAGCATCAGTAAAACACAAATCGAAGAAATCAATAGTTTTTGCGTCACCTGGTGGGGTATGTTTTGGTCCTGGTAGTTCGCAAAATACGTGCGGAGTTTGTTTATTGTATTGCGTATCCGGTGGTAGGCATGTGAATTGGGTAAAGGTCACATCGTCATTTTCGCAGTCGGTACATCCTCCGTATCAGCAAAATAATTGTTATCGTCACTATTATCACTATCACTCAAAATTTGCATTACGCGGTGTGAGCGCACCACAATGACACTCCCACTATCACTTTCTTCACAACTTGAAGAACGATCATTTTTACTCCAACTATTTTCGTATTCCGACATTTTGCGTTAAAAATTTTCATTTCCTAAATCCTTTTTATATTGTAATTAGTAATTACTTATAATATTATAATTTGAACTTTATGTAACACGTAGAAAGATAAAAAAAAAATAGCGATGCGTGCGAGCGACCTCCCCTACCGCGCGCTAAACAGCTACTGATTTCTCGAGCGCTATTGCGCTCGTGGAAAATTTAGTTAGTACGCGCACGCGCGCGATGGCGCTCGTCGGCAGTCTAACGGTTAAAGGACTGATTCGTATTTTTCTGCAAACATTTTCGAGTCCTATTGAATCATTTGACTGTGTTAAGGAATTTAGTTCACCAAGATAAAAAAACTCACGTTGGCACCATAATGTTAAGGAAAGTAGCGTATCACTCGGATACGGCAGGAGTGGCGAGGAGGTACCAGAGGATGGTCAAGATGCCATCAGGAATCACCACGGGAGTCGTTCCGTGCGTGTCTCTCTGAGACGGCAGGAGCGGCAATGAGGTACAAAACAGGATGGTCAAAATGCCACCAGGAATTACCACGGAAAATCGGATCCGCGTGATCAGAGCGCGTCTTTCGAAGATGACATGAATGAAGAAGTCCATCCTCTAAGACATGATTGCTTAGATTCTCCCAGATGCAGAAATATTTAACGTTAAATAATGATGATAACTTGATAAGTCGGATGGCCTGGGACCGCTCGCGTCTCCCCTAAGACTGATTTTGGTGCGCCTCTCGTCTTCACAACCAGAAAAACTCTCGGCAGGTTTGACAACCTTACCAACACAAAATATATAGTGTCTCCCACCCCCGAATAATTTGACAGACGAATATTATTTTAATTTACTAAGAGGGGCTATATACAAATATACCTATCAGACAACATCCTCAACCTCAACCTAAACGACAATAAATGACAATAATCTAAACTTGGCCAATTTAAAAAAAAAGGATCAACGAATTATTTCTACCTAGTTTATATTGTTAACTGTAACGTTATACATTATTTGCTATTAATGTTAATATAATAGACTTTATAGATATTGCATTATTTATTTTGTCTATTTCATTATATTCCTGTGTATTTTTAGCTTTCTTGTAGTTTTTCTTTTTTCAAGTGTAATTAAGTTTTGTGCATGTTTTCTTTCACGTGATTTAAAAAATGATGTATTTGTATGTAAAAGCCCTCTGGGCGATTAAGTAATAAAAGTTACAAAATAACGTATTCTTATACGTAACAACTGTTACTATCACACTTATCATCTCTCACGGTGTGGGCTCAGCAATATTAACACTGAATAGGTACCGATTGCATACGGTTACAATATTGCATTGACAAATATCCCGCACACTCCGCCATCAGTCGCAGCCGGTGTGGTCGATTCGTCGCATTAACCCCGATTTACAGAATGATTTTCCAAAACAAACGGTCGCGAATCAATTTCACCGCCACCTTTAGACGTACGAGTGAGTACGGCCTCAGCGCTTTGTGGACGCGCCACGATGAGCCACCCGCTCGCGTCCTTTTTCCAGATTCCAACTACATACTGCGCTTAAAATTATGAATTTTGTTAAAACATTGGGAACAATAGTTAGATTTAAAAAAAAACAAGGTAATTGTTATTGTGTTTAATTCGTAGAACTCCATTTAATTTTCTTTAGTCTTGTCTCTAATTTTACAATTGTGATAGTAATAGTAATACCTACTCGAAGAGGCCGGAAAACACCAATAGAAAGCCATGGTGCGCGGTGGGTACATTTTTTTGCAATATCTTCCTCTTATAGTGATGGTAGTAGGAGGAATTAAAATATTATCAGGTTATTCGTAACCCGGGAATGTTTATCTTTCTTCAATTTTTAATTATATATAACATTAACATAATATTAACATAACCTAAATGAAATATGAAAACGGAAAAAATGACAGAAAATAAAAAGATTTCAGTCGAATTTTAAGCGTGACGGTTCATCCTTTGCATATCCATGCGGAGAAACGGCCTGCTAGTGAGTTAACTAACTCTTGTCTGTACTCCGCAGCGTCTTGCCCATATTCCTCATCATTTATTTATTTCATTTTTTATTTACATTTTACAAAAACAAAATACAATTCAAAAAGTCCCGATAAACTACTTTTTTGTAGTTTGTCTAACGAGAGCTTGTTATTTAAAACTCAAAATTTGCAGTTAAGGTTACAAAATATATATATAAAATAAAAACATAAAAAAAACATATGTAACAAACGTAAAGCATAACAAAAATATTTAAAAAAAAAAAATAAAAAAAATAAATAAATAAACAGTGACGACAACAATAAATCGTCCATAAAATAATATTTGCTTATTATCTAACACAAATAACTTCTAGCTTATATGCTGGTAACTGGTATTAATGGGAATCTATCACCTTTAGGGAATCGCATATTTTGGCCTTCATGTGAACATTCTCCCCCTGTATATGGATAGACCAATATAAATAACCAATGAGCAACCGTTGGTTAAAGACCGGTCTTAGTGACAAATTAACTACACAATAAGCCAGTTTCTACGCACGGCTTAGTCTGCGCGATGGCCTACATGGAGCAATAACATATTCATACAAAATAATAACCTGTGACCACAATGTTGGTACAGACTGGCAAATATTGTTTACTGTGAACAGATTTATGACAATAGTCACTGAAAGTGATATCTAACTATACATATTAATGAAGAATGCATTTGAAATTGAATCACCATCAATAATACATGCAAAACGTACGTATACAAAATACAGAGATATTTATATATATATGCATCAGGATGGCTGAGGAACGAACCACTTTTTTATGTATTAAGTTAAAAGAAATACACAATTATTTCACCTTCTTAACTCAACTACATACATATTATATTAGTTAAACATATACATATATAATAAATGAATTAAACATTACTTTATATATCGACCACTTTATTAATATATACATATTGACGTGTTTCGAAAGCGATGCTTTCCTCATCATAGAATAGTAAAAAATAATGTTGTCAATTATAGATACATGATGAACTCTGTATACCAATCATATCAAAATCAAAACCCGGGATGCAAATTTGAATGAAATTTGAAGGTACATTTATTCCAAAGTGATTGGTCAAGCCTCGCAACCTTCCACAAATTATAAATGTTCACAATCCGACTAGATCCGGACAGTTGCCTAAAAAGGGAGATTTAATTATTTTCAGTTTCCAAAGATATTACAAAGGTAACTGTAAATAACAACCAAGCTCATCGGCAACAGTCAGTACTATATTGTATATTTTTGTATGAAATGAACATATTGATAAGCGGCTCCAAACTTTTGACAGATTTAGATTTACAAAAACAGACTGAAAACCATGCAAGTATTGGGTGGGCACCAAAAGTTTTATATTTTCTTTATGTGGCTTGCCGGGCAATTGATGATTTACGATATAAAAATACATTCTGCAGCGAAAATAATACGTATTTAGCTCTCCGGAGACTCGAACTAGGAACCCTCGAACACAAATCAAAATTTTTACGAACGGATTTGGGGCGTTTCTGATGGCTTTTATTGCCATCAGAAATGACGAATGAGAAGGCCCTTTTGAAAAATACAGGCCAAAACGTTAAAGGTTTATTTCTTCACTAGGTCGGTGCTGACCTACCCAGGACTAAAAGGATAACAGCAAAACAAAATCATTCGTTTATTTACATGTACATAATTATTGTATTATTACTTTTTTTACAGTAACTCCTCACAGGAGGCTCCGAGGGGAAATAATTTCCTTCAAAGCCTATAGGCCTTATATGATGTATCATCTTTGGGGATGCTATGTGGAGTGTCTTTTAGAGGATAGGAAGGAGTGAACTCGGGTCTTGAAAATACTCATATTGTAGGAGGGAGGAAACACAGAGGTCGGCAGATCATTCCACAGCCGAGCTGTTGAACACAAGAACGAGTCGTAGAAAAGCGACCCTTTCTCATATGACAAATGTTAACTGTTTGCAAATGTTGGGCGCGCGTTTGGCCTGTTTCTCGACTATGCACCGGTGCCGAAGGGATCAATGACGCTAGTTCTTCAGAGCATCTTCCATTAAAATTCCCGTAGAACAAGGATAACATTACCTTCCCTTTGATGTATATTAATAGAGTGGTGATTACAGTAACTTTTAATTATTTTTTTAATAATGACGCCACAAAGCGAACACCAATCTTGTCAAGAAATTATAATATATAAATGTTTCGTAGAACTCCATTGTTATTTTTTTTTAATTTATCGAAAATCAATTTAATAATATTATTATTAAATTCTGAAAGTATTGTACTTGCGGAAACATTACAAAAGTACTCGTAGAAATAAATGATAACATTATTAAATTTAACTTACATACATTTTTTTTTCAAGTAAAAAAAAATAAAAACATTATAACACTTAATTTGAAATATTTGGAGCTTTTTTTAAAAATATCACTTTTTTGCATCCATTTTGCCTTAACCCAATTTTTTGAATGGTAGTCTTTTCCTATCGTTTGTATAACATCCTGATGTGTACAAAAAACATAATTGCAATTTAAATTGGGAATTGTGTTCTTTTGTTCTAGGTTGTTATGGATATTTGGATTTATTTGAAAGTCGTCTTTTGTTACCTTCGCGATCCTCTCAAACACCGATAGCCCATATCCTGTGTTGGCCTATCGCCCAACACCAAGTCAAAGCCATGTCGTCTTTTGTTACCTTCGCGATCCTCTCAAACACCGATAGCCCATATCCTGTGTTGGCCTATCGCCCAACACCAAGTCAAAGCCATGTCGTCTTTTGTTACCTTCGCGATCCTCTCAAACACCGATAGCCCATATCCTGTGTTGGCCTATCGCCCAACACCAAGTCAAAGCCATGTCGTCTTTTGGTACCTTCGCGATCCTCTCAAACACCGATAGCCTATCGCCCAACAGCAAGTAAAAGCCATGTCGTCAAAGACTCCCATAAAAATTATATTTTGATATAATATGCGGTTGTCAAAATGCTATGTTGATGACCAAATACTTATGTTAGGTATTTGAATGTTGACTCTCAAATGATCTAACGTTTATGCTTTAGTTTTTCTGAATCGTTCTTACGTCCAACGGCCTGCCTCTGGAATGACCTGTTAGCTGTTAGGTTTTAGCTGTTAGCTGTTAGCGTGTGAGTTCCCGCCGTATAGTAAAACGAATCTTTCCATAGATCAGGTTTTCTCCATCATCTGATCATGACTAACTATCTAGCCATTTCCATGTAGGGATAGGGAGAGAGGATACAACACCGCTCCTTACTCTTCAGTGTTCCGACTCTTCTCATGATCCTATTTAAGTATTTGATTCACCTTATTGCGCCATGACTCCATCTACCAAACACTTGTAAGTATTACATTCTCTCAGTACTTCAAACCATCTGTTCTTCCATTCTTATTATCTATCTCCTACCTCTTACAATATCTATGTCGCTATGCATTTCAGATCTCCTCACTCGCCATTAAAATATGATTTTTTAAATAATACGCCTCGAGGAACCAATTCCAGCCGCATTCAATCTACTGTCATTCTCCTCTATCACGACCATATATACATTAGGGTTAGTACCAAAGCATTATTAATTGCTAGTCTTGCTTCCTTCGACAAATATTGTTTGGCGACAGCTCCATAACTAAAATCCATTAAACGAGGTCATCTTTTAAATATGATAGGTGATGTATTATTATGTAGATAAAATTATTATTATTATTATGTAGATAAAACATGAAATTACGTAGGTACACCAATATCTTCCCTAAATAATACTCCGAGATACATACATAAAACAACTTTACAGCGACTCAAAGTGTCGGCCAACTGATAGTTGTGTGTTTGGGGATCTAGTGTTTGAAAAATGTAAATTCAAACCCAGATTATTCAGTCCTTTAAAAGGGTTAGAAATGTTTCCGAAGCTCATGTAGGCGTTGCGAAAAGGAAAGTGACAGGTTCGCCGCCATTGTTTTGTCAAATATATAAACCTTCAAGGTTCAAGGGTCGTCCTCAGGACGTGCCGGTCAGTTGCTTGCTTTCTGACGGGGGGTCGCCGGTCGCGCAAATTCCACTTTTAGTTAGTGCTATTGAGATTTTAAAAATATTTTTAGTTAAATAAATATTGCCGACTCGACTGCTCTGCCGAAGTGGAAGTATTATATCTGGGGTGAATTATTATTGAAATTTGTAATTGTTCCAAAATATCGGCAAATAATTTCGTCAATTTCTATAAACTTTACGATGCGCTAACGGTAGACGTTAACCGATTTTAAATTGTTTATGTCCCGTTTCTTCTGTAATATTACAACTTTTCCGCACTGTAGCGACTCAAAAACAATCTTAAAATTTTTTGACCCACCCTAGATACATATATGCACACGTAAATTGCTTAGCTAGGCTACCGATTAGTGCTTACTTAAAGTCACTTATAGAATAAGTTTAAAAAAAATCACACATCAGTGTGCAAATGCATCCACAGCCCCCAACACTGTAAATAACTAAATGGGTAAAAAAAATTCTAATATCTGTTAAAAACATCTTACGCTTTTTAAGGTTATTTTATAAATATTCGCTAGTCCTAAAAATTATAAATATTTCAAATAAATACCAACTCTTCTTGTGTCACCAATCTTCTGATAAATGTCATGTAAAGACATATAAAATTTATAGAAAAAAAACTACAAAATCATATCAAACTAAAGAGCACATATACTGAATGAAACAACATGTCATTTATTACAACAACAAAAAACTGAACTCATCATGTATTAATTGATCTAAGATAACAGACTTTGCTTTCATACTGGCATAAAATACAAGGCACAGACAAAAGCAAAATATGTATTTTTATATGGATTTTTATACTATAAAAATTACCTTCGAATCGTTACGTACTCTGTTGCGAAAAAAAACGTTAACTTCATCCCATAAAGAAGTATAAAATCGATAAAAGTTTAATTACCACCTTGGTTTAACGAGTTTTCTTTTAAATTAGTGCAGAAACTTTCGCAGAAATTTTCGGCCCTGAGCGCGTTTTAATTCATTTAATTCCAATCGCCGCTCGCCGCATAGATTATTTCGTAATTTTGCTGTCGTTTAATTATAAATTAACATTTTTTAAGCTAGCTGGGTCTACTTACTCATAATCCAACAAAATATTTTAAATGGATTAAAATTATTTTATTTGCTGGGTATAAGTATATGTGTACTTACTTATAAGTATACATTACACATTCTTACGGTTAGCATACAATATCAGATTCACAAAACATATTCAAACACAATGTAAAAATTTGGATTAAAAGTAATGATAGGGCATTTTCCAGTGTACTCACACAAATTCGAAATTATTGATTCAACGATTTACGAAGCATATCTTAATATAAGTGTATATTCATAGGTATTTTAAAATTACAAAATAAATTGCAAAATTACTGCCTCAACACAGGTTAGCCTAGTGAGGCGGGTTATGTGAAACTTCAACTATAACTGTTATTATATTATTTTCTATTTTACTTTATAAACCACTGTACACTTACATTATTATATTATACATGTCTTTTAGTTGTAGTTAAATTTAATTACAATAAAGATATTATCATTATTATTATTATTGCATAATTTATATTTATATATATTTTTTTTTTATAGATCACAAAAATTATTATAGTTGTTTAATGAATAGCCATAAATAATAAAATAAATTAACAAATACGGGGAATTTGACAATTTTTTTAGTTCAACTTTTCACCTATACAACTGTTCAACTTTACACTTACAAAATTTATTTTGAAATTTAATATATGTAATTTTATCTTCGTTCAGTTTCAGTTGACGGCCGCCATGGTCGAGGGGTAAGGCTCTCGACTACGAATCCGAAGGTCGCGGGTTCAAATCCCGGCGTGATCAAGTAAATTTTATTTAATTAATTTGTGTTGTTTCACATTTAAAAATAAATTATACAAAGTGTATTTGCGCACGTTCCAGAATGGAAGATACTCTCAGTATCGCCCTGGTGAAAGACCACCATTCAGAATTGAAACGTTGCTTGAAAATGGCTTTTAGCCGTGTTTGGTGACCAGATCTGAATAGCCAGGTATTTCCCCACCTTTCCCCATCTTCCTCTCCCCCTTCTCCTTCCCCTCCCCAATACGTTCAGCCTCACAACATTCCTGAATTGGGAATGCAATAGTCTCACTGGCTCCAGACGGTTGGGAGCAGTTTGGGACTCTTGTGCGGTATTCATATAAAAAAAAAAAAGTTAGACAAACTTTTTCATGAGACCAACGTTTGAGGAATTATTTTGAAAAAAAAAATTGTTCATCTTTCATCCAAGATGGCGGCTAACCCCAGGGTCAACCAAGATCGAAAACTTTTATTTATTTATCAATTACTTTACCTTTACAAAAAATCACAATATAGTAACAATCCATCGTGTGTTCGCTTTCTGGTGAGCGGTATTTAACATTTACCCTTTTCGAAAATAAACTTAAAACAGTTAAAGATTCTATCAAAGCTTTTGATTTGGCGAATAACACGGGTGTGAACAACACGGAATTTAATAAATAGTGGCTTCCAATGGGAAAATTAATGATTTTTTGAATAAGGACATTATAGTTCCACTGCTATTTCCGCTAATATTTTAGTGTCCGCGCTTATGGGAAATGGGTTTTTCTTTCGATGATTGAGAGATATACATATATAAAATAACAATTTAACATAAATAATCCTCTCTGACGTAGTGAAATTTTATCCAAATAGATCCTATTTTTGGAAAAAAGACACGGTAGAAATACTATTTTTTGGTAAGCAGTGTTTTTTAACATATTGTTATGCTCGCTGAAAGTTCTAAGGTAACTCGTTAAATCATTTTAACGTATTCGGTCAAATTTGAAGTACTTTATTTGAGAAGACTGGCAACTTCAATAGTTAGGCGGGGAGTGAGAATAGCTGAGATTGCAGTGTTTCGGGCGAATGGTGATTATAGCGACAGGTTGTGTCTTTGAGTCTGTGTTCTAACACATCAGGTGCATCATAAAACTTAAACTTCTTAGCTTCATCAATTGAATTGCCTGTGACTATGAGAACATTAATACCCTAAAAACTCTCTACTGCTCCTAGTTTGCCCACATCTTGAATTTGCGAGTGTCATTAGGTCTCCTTTCTACGATGTTCACATTTATTATATTGAATAATAATAAATGGATTATTTCTATAGCGCCGTTTTCGTGAGAAAATCACCTCAAGGGCGAATCTGTACAACATCGCTTACGTGGAATTGCATGGAGATTAAGGCGAGAACGATTACTCCTATGTTGAAATTGAACAAACCATAAATATTTTTACATTAGAAAAGCGTAGGAAAGGCTTTGAATTTATTTGCCTTTTAAAAATAATTAATTGTTTTATTGACTCGCCTTCTTTGTTGCAACTCATTCAGTTCAACATTCCTTGCCATAGACCCAGAAACAATGAATTGCCTTTCCTCAATAAACACTACTAGTTCTGGGTGAATGTTCTCTCAAATGCACATTTTTTACCTCTTTTTCTTGAAAAAATTGCGTAGTATATTTATTTATTTTTAAATTAAAAAAACAGGAACATTAGCCACTCATCTCACTAGGACAGTCCTGTCTTGAGATGAGCGCCAACACAATTTTAGGATACATTATAATTTTTTTTTTCTTAAATAATTCCAAATTTATTCAAACTATAAACAACTATAAAATCTAAAGTAATTTATTCCTGAAGATGATAGCATTGCTTTCGAAACATGTAGAAATATTTATATATTTTAAGTAAAGTGGTATATACAAAGTGTATTTTCAATTATATAATTAATAATAATGATGCCACAAAGTTATCAATCATTTGAAGAAATTCTAAAGTAAACCTTTAAGTTGAGCCGTACATTTATATATTACAAAGATAATAAGTTCATTATAACCCAAATAACTATCATAAAGCATCCATGCTCCAATTAGCTATGACCATATTTTTGTTAACAAGAAGTAGTGAGTAAATAATAATAGGTAAATAATAATAAGCTAATAATAATCAGTAAAAAGTAATAAGTAAATAATAATACATGAATAAGCATAAGCATATATTAATCAGTAAATAATATGTACATATCGAAATAGCACCCTTATGATGTGTTATACACCAGGTTATCCTAGTTATCTGAAAAAACTCTATTATAAAGGACATCATTTAAAAGTGTTCACGATGATAATTCGCCCCTGATCGCTTTAAATTTAATTTTTACAGAGTTTCCTGGCATATCGGTCCTCCGCGTTCCACGGCAAATGAATGTAACTGGTCCATGTTACACGTATAATAGTCGTATAGCCAGCTGTTGTTGTATCCCGTCCCGGCCGCGGAATTAACATTTTTCATGATAATCCTCCGGTAAGTCACCGAAAGACCGAAACACGGACGGGCGAGCCGAGCGACCGTAAATCGGCATCGTCCCGATACAGAAACTCCGCCATTGTCTCGGCATTAGTCTCAACTGCGCTGTCCGCTCTCCGCTTGACAGTCGGCGCTATTGTCGTGCCCGTCTTAGATTGTGAGCAGATAGTGGATGCTACATGATTTATTTTATATTATTTGTTTTTAGGAAAATTAGCAGGAAATCCGTAATTTACATATACATAACAATAAAAACCATAAGTCATGCCAATTATAAATTTTCAACTGCTGATGATAAATACTATGAGTAAAGTGTGACAATATACAGTTTTACATTAGTTAGCTTAAACTATGTCGGGGGAGGGGAGGGTGGAGGGGAACATAGGAGTGGGATAAAGGTACAAAGGACTAGATCTCTGATTTAAGAGTGGTCGTGTAATGGATTTTAATTTAATATCACGTATAGTTGAATTAAAAAAAAAATTATATGGTAATAATTTAAGTTGAATGAGCATGTAGATCTGTAGATAAAAGAGTTTTGTTTGGAATTGGTTTTACAATGAGCGATATAAAAAAAGTAAGTGGCTGTCTGCTGTTACAATTTTGGTTATGAAATGATAGGCATTCGAGAACATCAGGGCTATCAATTAAGTCGCGTGCTATTTTAAACAATATTACAGAATCCGCTATATTTCTTGGGCAAGTTAATGTCTGTAAATTAAAAAAACAAACTGTGCAGAGTCTTCATTGCTAACATGATATCTAAAAGTGCGGAAGTTTGGGTACCTTTAAAATCTATTTTGGATGATTTCGAGTCTGTTTTATGTACTGCATGGCCTGGGTTCCACACCTGAGATGGATATTCCAAAATACTGCAAATATATGAGAAGTAAAGCGTTTAAAAGTGATGATTCTTTAGCCTAACAACCATTCCATTTCTAATAAGTAAGCAGTTGTCAGATTCTGGGTGCACCCTCCGAACAGAAATAGTAAAATACTTTATAAAACACAAAACTTAGGATTCAGCCGTACAAACTTCATATGCTACTTCACTGCTCCGATTTTAAAGATGACAATAATGTATTTAACAAAAAACCGGTAATATTTTCTGACCTATTTGTATCCCATCAATGTAAATTATTTCCAAAACTGTTAACAAATACTGTAGTTAAAATGGCCACCGCGCAAAGGGTCAAGGAAAGCGCATTGATAATTCAACATTATTGAATTTTGACAAACCTAGATTGCTAAAATAAAGCATTCTTCGCATGTATGAGGAGGGTGATGACCTAAAAAACTGCCAGCTTAGAAAGAATGAGAGCCACTGAGATTCAACAAAAGTTGAGAAAATTGAGGAATATTTATATCCAATTCCGGAAAGTAGAAGATCGGTAGAAGAATTGCCCAGAAATTTCCGGAAGCAAGTGAAAGTGATATTGGTTGCACTATCACCACTGCAGATGTTGTACAAAGTCCTAGAATTGTTAACCTTATAACTTCTTGTTGGTTATGCTATATCTTCAATAGTTATTTCATCAGTGTTCCGTAGACACAGAATTAAAATAATAAAATACGAACTCTTTCGTTCTGCTTGTTAGGTTGGCAACACTCCTTTTGTCATTGTCTGGTGGGCGATTTAAATAATGTATATCTTAGCGGGTGGCTTTCGCCCAATTGACTAATTGAATCGAGGATCGGTTTGTAGAGGCGAATGGAAAAACAAATTGGGAAATTGAATCACCGCTCGAGAATCGTCTTTAATTCTCGGAATACCAAAATAAGGAAAGGTAAAACACGGCAGTGATAAATCCTGGGGCTTAATGCTAGAAGAGCCTATGTCAAATTTATGAATCGTTCATGAAGAATTCTTGGCTTAAACATTATTTTGACTCATAACGTATATTAGATGGGCTATAATTTCAATTATCTAGGTCTAGAGTATCAGACCTGACGTCGGTATTCATAGCATTCAAATAAAGGACTTATTAGAGTACTTTCTGGTACTTAATCTTAGTCTGATTTTAATAAGATTTCCAAAAACTGATAAAGACACTTTTTTTAAACTTAATACATGAAACTTACATATATGAATGTTTATATAGCAATAATAATCAATAAGTACAATAAACAGCAACAAACATTAAGAATAAGAATGTAAAAGAAGTGAAAGGTCGAAAACATATTAGAAAGTAGGTGATTAAACTAACTCCTTATTGTCACCTGTGCTGATGGTACACCGTTTTGATACTTAATAAAGGGCATCATCACATTATTAGTTTGATATTAATGGTCAAACTTTTTATTTTTTTATTTGTTTAATCGTGTCATTAAAAACGTATATTTCATTATTAGACCAGTATGTAGTATTGTAATTTCTTAATATCCGCGGTAAAGGAGAGAAATATTCCATATTTGAGTGTAAGGCTTTAATATTTAAAAACATGTCTTTTATCCTCCTTGTTGATTTTCTTGTTAGTGTATTAATATTGATTTGTGTTAAAATGTTCGGTGTATCAATTGATGCATGTATAATTTTGTATTAAAGGTAAAAAAATCAGAAAGTTTATGTGTGACTGACACATATTATAGCTTATAGTGCGAAATTCGATCACTATACGTTCCGAACTGATCAGATAAACCTTCATGATAAGCAAATTTTCTTTGTATGGATTCGATTCTGTAATTTTGAATCTCGCAATTAGGAGACCAAATAGTGGATGCGTATTCCAAAATAATTCGCACAATCGATTTATATAAAGTTGTTGTTAATTTTGCACTTTTAAAACAATTTGTGATTCGTAGAGATAATCTAAACATGTGTGGTGCACTTTTTGAAATAGTATCTATATGTTTATTGGAATTAAGTGACGAGTCAAATGTCAAACCCAAGTCTTTGGTTGAAGCTGTATTTAATAAAGCGACGTTATTAATGTGATACGTACTTTCATGAAAAATGTATTTCTGTTATTTGTGAAGGAAATTGCAGTGCATTTATTTGTTTTTAACATTTATTAAAATATAAATCATTAAGTGCACACCATTCATGAAGTGAAGGCAAGTCTTTTTGCAAATAGATGAAATCTTCAATTGATGCAATTTTTTATTTTTAAATAGCTTCAGGTCATCGGTAAAGAAGATATATTTGGAACATTTAATTCTTAGTATTATATCGTTAATAAATATTAAAAACAGCAAGGGTCCAGGATGAGAGCCCTGTGGAATTCTCGATGAAACAGTAAAAAGATCTGCGGTGTACCCCCCTATAACTACTTTTAGTTTTCTTTCGGTTAAGCACTTCTAGCATTAACCTCCAGAATTAATGTTGCAAACACGAGACGAGAAGAGAACTGAATTTTTTTTTCTTCAAATGTCATAATAAAATAAGTGGCGAAAATAATGTCACTTCATATTTTCGTTGTGTGTACTACCCATTAGCTTTTGTTGAATTGTTTTATACTTGAAAATAAGTTTAAAGGGTAATTTTGAGCAATTATTATTCTAGAACATGCATTCTAAGCACCATATCACATTTGTGAGTCCGACGTGGTAATTTTTTAATGAATATTTGTAAAACTTACCGAGATAATTGTTGGAATGGTGCATTTCAGTGACGTTGATCCTGCACGCCCCCTGGGGAATGGTTGTCAGCAGCGTATATCCCAAGGGCATCTGAGGGCGCGTGAACAGGCCCGACACCAGGCGGGAGCCGCAGGCGCTCTGCCCCGGCGGGTTAGGGCCCCATGCGGATACCACTCCGTCAAGTCCCACAGCCTGTAGAAATAAATTATCATATATATTCCAGAAGGAAGTAACAGATAAACGCTTTATAGATTTTTTAGTGACATTAATATTGCGAAAAGAACGTAGCAATTTCGTACTACTAGAAATGCCCCTGGTCTGAACATTGTGGTAATTCTTAGGGTGAATCGGTTCATAGAATTTGAAGGATTCATCAAAACTTTAAAGTCAATATTCCAGTTCTGTGAAGGTTATTGTTAGATTATTGGCCAGTTATTTCGCAATGCTTGAATAATAACAGAACTGGAATTCACAGACTTTGAATATTAACTTTGAAATTTTGATGAATTTTTTAAATTCTGTGAACCAACACGACCTTCGTAAATCATCTTTTGGTATAAGAAATTATTTGCATTAATCTTACCTAATATTTAATAGTCTGCCAGAACATATTAAGTGGTCATATTAACAATATTTTTAGCCACAAACAAAGCCTCCTTAGGTCAAATATGGTCGGGGCGAGTAAACATAATAAAAGTATTTTTTAAATATTTTTTCTATTTTTTTCGGATCAAACTTCTGATTTGATTTTGATAAATGCTAAGCCCATATAAATTTTGAAAACAAGTTATAAATAGTTTTCCCTTTTAAAAATTCATGTTTATCGTATTGCGTAATAATATTATAATAATTTGGAATTAATAAACAATCTCTCTCCGACGTCCTTCTCCCGTTAACATATTTCAGAGGTTGTAAGTTGGAGTAATCGAGTACTAGCTCCTAGCCTATTATATATTCTAAGGCGACTTCCTAACATTAGGAGTGATCTGCTATGTTACACAATGGCACTTCAAATTCTCAAAGGCCAATATCTTAGTTTATTTAACGATATTTCACTGTAGGCTTGCAGTTCACTTTTTTCTTGAAAAAAAAAGTGAAAATAACGCCTACCTTTTGAGGTTTTGCACATTTTATTCAGGACTAAACACACGAATGCGAATCATGAAGACAAAAAGTCCGAAAATTAAGCAAATATTATGCTAGGCATCACAGGAAGAAATCGGAAAAGGAACGAACTGATAAGAATAAAACGAGAGTATTCGACAAGATACGACAAAAAGCAAATGAAAATGATAAGACAGCCGAACATGCGGATCACCCACTTAAGGGTACAGTATAAGACCATGTATTCACCGTCGTCGGGAATTTTAGGCAGCTAACTCAAAACCACGCACTACCGCGGGCCGGCTGCAGGTTCGCCACTTGCTTTGGCGAAATGGGTACAATGTAGACCACACCGAATTGGAAAAAAAATGTTCGGCATATTTATGCAATACGAAACAAAAAATATTTGATACATATTTTTTTTTGTTTATTCGCTGCATAAAAATAAATTAATAGAAGCTTGACAGACTTAACTTAGCAGTCGGAAAAAGGAGGATTTTTTTTGCTACCTACTGCAAAATAAAGTAAGTCGATCTGTTGGTATAGGATAGGGTAACTGATGAGAATATGTTTTTTTTTAATTTGTAGATAATATATTAATAATTGACAGGACCCATATAATGTACCTACCTTGTACAAAAAAAAATTTTGTTACTATTTACGTATTTATTTCTTCACAACACAATCTTTTATTTTTGCTTCGGAAATGTTATAGGATTGGGTAACGTAGACCACCTGCTCGGAAATACTTATAAGTAGAGTTTTTTGACATAGGGAATTATTTTGATAGTTTTTGAGTCAAGGAATCCGATTTTCGATTGTCCACTTGGAGATTCAAGATGGTTGAAATGAATTAGACGTTTTTTTATATGACCGTTCTATCAATGGCTTTGGTTTTTATTAATGGTTAAAGAATCCGACTATTACATTTGACCTAGGAACCAAGATGGCGGATTTGAAATAGTTCCTGTTTATTAAACGAGAATAAGAATTATTTATCTTTCGATAATTTTTGGGATTT